>VZTS01010250.1:750-21910 GCA_013400795.1 Pluvianellus socialis | reverse complement strand
TACTGCCCAGGGACTTGGCATGCCTGCACAGAGTACCTTGCTTTCCTCCAAGCCTTTACAGCTATCTTGAGTCAATCATGTACAACAGGATATCAGGTTTTTTACCTTGGAGAGATCTGGTAAAGGATGTTCTGAAGGAACTAGTGTAGAGATGAAAGCTTACAAGCTGCTCACATCTATTTCAGATTTTTCATACTTGTAATTGCAGGAAGGGATTAATTTACATGTTGAGTGTTACTGTTGTCCACATTTTGATTTTCCTACAGCGGTAGAAAATTTCTTGAGAATATTTCCAGAATTTTTCAAACTCAAAATTTTAGGCAATATTTTAATGTGTAAATGGCAAAATATGCTCAACTGGTGCCTGATACTAAATCTTGTAGATGAAGTTTTCAACGGGGTATGACAAACTAACTCACCGTAATGGGAACCAGGCCCAATTGCTTCTATGTACACTGTTGTTTCCAAAGTAAATACGTATTGTCTTCCTATATGCCCTGTACAGTAACTGCTAAGGTATGAAATATTCAAATATACCTGCATACTCCATAATATTGATATATCCATCTTTATGAATTGAGGCCTCAGAAAGGCAAGAAAAAGAAGTAGTTCCAGAGCAGTTAATGATGGTGAGAGTAATTAGTGTTGAAACTATGTTTATAACAAGTTTTCTAAAGTTTCACCCTCTGGGAGGAAGCACAGACCTTTTTAACCTAATTCAAAGCAGTGCAAAACAAGACCAGCCGTCCTGGTATGTGTTTCACTGTGAGTGTCTTTACCCATGGGGTAGTAAGAAAGGAAAATTCTTTTCTTCTGATTTAACTTCACCTTATTCCAAGGACTTAAGGCACTAGCCTGAAGGGTACAGAATGAATATGGTGAAACCATAAAAAGAAGAAAAGATACAGTATGAGCTTTAGCAGTGTAGTAAATCAAAGGATATACAGCATTACACAGGGAAACTATATAGACATTATTTGCATCACATGTGAATTTGTGAATGGCTCTATATTAATATGTAGTGATATATTTGCAAAACAGTGTTTTTTATTACATTACCCGATGGAGAAAACAGTAAAAAAGGTCAGATACTTTGCTTTCTAGGTAGCAATGGAAATATGACTGGATTTCTAGCACATATTTATACACATATGCCTCAACAGTGTAACTCATCTGTAGTAATATTAGATAGTTTCTTCATAGACGCTGTCGGTATTTTCAAGAAGTGTTTGGTTTGATACAAACTCTGTAGTAATTGTGTAGTAAATGTGTAGTAATAGAAATCTGGTGAGGCAACAAGAGATTTTTATTTTTTAAAGGATATTTTTTTCTGGAAATTTACTATGTTCTGTACCACATAATGTCAGAAATGCAGTAATACTGACTTGTGCATCTATAATAGTTTGGCAGTATTTTTTGATTGAATTCCAGTATGTCTGGAACTTAAGGCATATGGAGGAAAGTAACTGTTATTCTGTTTCCTCCATTATTTTGTTCCATAACTATAAGTTAAATACAATCTATAAAAATGCTTTCTGTAAAGAAAGCCAAAATCTTTCTGGCCTTTTTAGCACTGGTCTCTATTTCTTGCAGTATGTGAAAGTGGAGAGGGAATGTTTTTGTAGTCCATGAGGAAATTGTAGTAAATTCGGAATGCTAGTTCTTCAATATGTCATTTAGAGTTGGTAGTTTTTTATGGCAGGACACGATGTCTTTGCATTGATTGAAAACTGAGATTCAGTCATAAAAGTAGTGATAGAAATACATAAAAATAAAATTGCATTCATGAGTACATTTTTAATTAACAGAAAAACTGTGTTTGCTTTCTATACTGTCTTTCAGGAGACTGTTTAACTGTCTAGGAGTTAGTTTTAGAGAACTGAGTTAGAGTTGGGAAAACTGAAACCAAGACAAAAATCCATACTGGAAAAATGTGAAAGCAGACAAAAAATGTTCCATTTTTGGACTGATGGCTTAAATGGACACTTTCGGGGACTATTAGTGGTGCAGTTACATCTGGATTTTCATAGTTAATTAGGCTTTGGAAAAAAAAAAAGCTGAGGGAGTTTTCTAAATATCAGTATTTTATATTCCTGTTTCTGGTACTACAGACTTAAACCAGCATGACTCACATACATGTATTGTATATGTATGCATTTTGAGCACCTACCAAATATTCAGTCTCTCTGTATATGGTTATTTTGCATAGGGCAAACATAATGATACTGTTAGATTAGTAGAAAAGTACATCCCATATAGTCATCTTGCAGCTGAACTGCAACGCTCTCAAGAGTTACGTAAGGACTCATTGCTGGTGATCGTGTCCATGACTGGCACGTGAAACATTTGATGTATGAATCATGCCATCAACTGGATAATGGATTGGCATTTAGCTTAGTCCACAAAGAGTCCCTTCCACGTGTCTGCTCAGAAAGCAAGTTTTGATACTGCTTTCTGAGGGTGAGGGAGAGGAGGATGCACAGCATAATGCTGAAAGGAAAAGATGGTTTCTGCTTTCCAAGAAGTAACTGGATTGGGATTGATGGGCTTTGTCTTCAATCTGGTTTCCACCAGGAAAAGCCTGAAACATAAATGATAGTTTACATTTCAATGGCATTGTATTTGAACAGAGACACTGTTTATCGTAGAATTTTGAATTGTCTTTCCAGGTTGATTGTGAATAGCTGTAAATTACTAAGGGGGGAACTTGAAGGCAAGTTTTGTAAAAACAGTAGTTTACATTGATAGAATTGAATATGTGGCCTGGAACTATGAGGTAGTAAATTCTTGCTATGATTTTACAAAGTGTCAAACTGTGGCTTTAAACTGACCAGCTTTTCAATTCAGTTGAATATTAAGTACAGTCTTAATGGTCTGATTTGCTGGGAAGAGCACTGTTACAATAATCTGCTTTTTACAGCCCATATCAAGTATGAACTTGCATCCCTTATTACAAAGTTTGTGCGTCGGGTGATACTTTCACAGCATCTAGGAGTGATGCCCTACATTTCTTGGAATTAGTCCTCTAATGATACCGTCTTCAGAAAGGAGATATTGCTCAATACACTGATTGTTGTGTGGTTTCTAGCATAGAAATTTTTAAGGGAAAGCTGGTTGAAACCTGACAGGTTTTTTTCAAGTAACTGTATGAAATGAGGAGAGATGGTGTGCGTCTTAATAATTTTATGATGCTTTTTTCTATGTGACACGAATGAGAGAGGTGAGAACTCTTAATTTTTAACTGAACTGAATACAGGTTTCTGAATGTGGCCTGGTTGAGAACAGAGGACCATTACCGTAGTTGTCATGTAAAATAAAGTTGGAGTCTGAAGCTCCCTTTTAGCTGTCAGCTTTATTAAGGAGCTACTGGTGTGCTGAACTAGGCACACGCATTATATAAGCAGCGTATGGTAGTGTCTAGGGAGAACTTTCTCTCTCTTCATCGCTGCTTTATTAGGTCTCGCTCACTCATTCACTGTTGCCCTGTCTTACTCCAGCTTTCTGGCTGCAGCTCACAGCACAGTAGGTCTAATGTAGATTGACGCCTTTGCCAGAGGACTGATTGAAACTTGTGTCTCATAGTTGCTAATGCTCACTCAACCATTTTATTGAAGATAAAGTAAATAAAATAGATTGCCATATGAGAATTCTCTGAAATCAAATGGAATAATTTGACAGGTTTGAGCCCATGAAAAAGCCAAAGCTCTGAAACAGATGGGAATACTTTTTATGCACAATATACCAGGAAAAGGTGTCTCCTGGCTTGATGTTAAACTGTTAATGGCTTTTACCAAAACTATAATTGCTGAAAATATTATCATCATTTCCAGTGGAAGTTCCATTGATGTTTAAATTGTTACTTCTCTCAAACAGAGGGATTTTTTATAAGTTTAAGAGTAATAGATATACTGATTTTATTTTCTAACTGCTTCTGATTCTTTAAGACGCTGGTGATGGATAACCAGTCTCTTAAAATTTAATTTAAAAAAAAAGCGTGGTACTATTTCTAGAGTACCTTTCAAGATCTTTGAGATTAACTGAGGGTGAGTTTATTATTTGAGAAAATAATTCTGTGAAATAATGTGAAATAGATTGTTACTTTTATAGGCTTTTAATAATCACTTAAGTGACATAGTTTTGAATATTAAAAGTAAAGTTGCTATAATAAGCTCTGACATTTCTAAAAGTACGTGTGTTATAGTACACAAAAAAAATGAACTGCTAGAGCTGTTGTGACAAACTGTGAATAATGGTCAACAAACCCCAGATATTCTTCACAACACTTTTATAAGGAGTTGCTGTAGATAAGCAGTGTAGTATGTCCATGTTATTTTTGGATAAGATGCAGCAGATAGTACATACCTCTCATTCTTTTATCTGGGTAACAATGAGTATTGGTCATTTTAGTCACACTAGTGGGTTCCTTCTTACTAGTTGGACCACTTCTTCAAGAAAGCAAGACACCTGTGTTTTAGTTTAGTACAATAAATTACGTCCAACTCCAAATAAAGGAAATAAACCTAGTTAAAAATAGATGAAGAAAGTTTGCAGATGCAGACTTTGTTTTCCACTTGACAACACAGTCATTAAATAGCAAATATATTAATTTAGCTATTTTCTTTAAGTTTAAACAAGATCTGCTCTTTTTTGGTGTTAGATATCAATTATATTTTATTTTTTAAAGTTAACTAAGATAGCAAATTGTGCCATTGTTACTTAATGATGGGATGCTTGTGAGATTTCATGAATATTGGGTTTGAAATAAATTATGAATGAACTACTTGAAAATGACTTGCAGGAGAGAGTTGACAGACTGGAAAAACATAGTAAGGATGGATTTCCAGATTAACTGTTAGGCAGCGTACACAGGTAGTTGTGCTGATTTGTGCAGTCACAGGGACAGTGCTGGTCAAAATCCTATTTCCAATATGATTGTGAACAACTCTAAGAAATGTGAATGATATTCTCAGTTTTTTGACATCCTGGTCATATTTTTAAGAGGGAAAAGTACTCTATTGTACTTAAAATACAGAGCACTGGCACCAGCTGTCTTTTCTTTTTTCTGTTGTTGCCATGCTGATGACTGTGTATGTCTGGCCAAACTCTTAACACTCTCACAGCAGTTCCAGACTTAAAATTTCAACACTTAAAAGGCAAAATTTAGCGACTATGACGCCACAAGACAGGGCTTCTCGTCCTCCTGAAGGAAGTCTCTTCTCATTCATTCTGTGGTGCTCTTTCTGTTCATGCAAGAGGATAAAAGGGTCATCAACAGCTTTGTCCTTCTGTGAGAGGGACCAGAGGAAGACACAACTCTGCCACAAATCCCTGTTTTAACCTTTTCATTTTCCCCTTCTGCTTTCTATGAAATGAAGTTCTTAGAAAGTCTTTCAGAGGAGGCAACAGAGAACATTAGTTTAATCAGTTTTTAATTACACACATAGAATTGCCTTCTTTTTTTCCCTGGTAGGAGATCCAAGACAAAGAATCATTGCTCATTTCTGTGTTGTGAAGTCTTTTCTGTCTCTCATAGTTTTTGTAGTTAAATTGGAAAGCCATTAAGCATTACCGCAGTTTTTGGAAGGAAATGCTGAGACCTGTGAGTGCTCCAACATAGATTGATTTAGACAGAATAAAAGCTAATTTTATCAAGAGAAATAGGAACCTCAACAGTAGTTTACTTTGGATGTCTATAAAACTTAGAGAAACCAAATGTGGTTTCCCTTATTTCTCAAAACAACTTTCTTGTCCTGTTTTTTAGCGTGGTCTCTTACTGGACCATATCTGAAGTAATTCTGAAAGGCTGATTTTTGTGTTACTCTTTCCTGTGTTTTCCAGTAGCACAGTAAAAAGGAATTATATGTATTTTTGGGATGCCTTCGAAGTTACCTTATCCAGTAATTAGTCCATGATAAACGTGGTGAACTAGCTATTTAAAATCCTTATTTTTTAAAAAAAAGGTAGGCAATAAAGCAAGCCATTCGGTACAAGTAACTGCATATGGAAGAAATAACAGCAGATCTAATTCCTGAAAATAAATGGGATCTTGAAAATGGAATAGATGTTTATTTGATTGCTTTGAGAGTTAACCTCCCTAAAAAGCTGATTTTAAATGAGTTTTGTATTTGTAAGTGGTGCTTGTTAACTGTCTTGGGGAGTGATTTCTTCTCTCCTCTTGAAAATGCATTATGGGATCTATCAAAGAAAGAGGTAATGTTTTTTTTTGTTTTTTTTTTTTTTTGATGTGGGCACTGTCACCTAGGAAATGGACAAAGATCACTGTCCCTTAGGAACTGTGTCTCAGAGTTTTTAATGTACCCTGTAAAACGGCTATTTAGTGGTAATTGTTGTCAGTCACGGCCTACAGGAGATAGATTTTTGCTGGTGATTTCATGGGGAAAACCATGCTTAACTGCACAGATTTTTTTAAAAAAATTCAAATGTTCATAGTTTAATTTTTGAAGGAACTTCTACTGGTTTTTTTTTTCTGAGCTTGAGTCTTCTATGGAAGCACAGTAGGTCATGTTTTGGTTCATATGGTTATTCTGGTCCTGCATCCAGACATACGGGTGTAGATTGGAGTACCTATATGAAGTTAAAGTATGACAGATCCAGTGAAGGTTTTGCGAAAGAAAATGCCAGTCATGTAATCTTAGACTACAAAGTTACAACTGCTTGCTATTGTTCAAACAATATATAGACACTTCTCAATAATAAAGTGTAGGACATGGTACATTAGCATGTACAAAATAGAAATTTAATTCTGGAATCTATATACTTCTGTTAAATACAGTTTTATAGGTAACTACAGTAATGGGAAATGGACTGTAATTTTAAATCAGTGTTGTTATACTTGAAGGAAAAACTGAGTTAAATTTTGGTTTAGAACTATTGAAATATATATAGATATCCCTGTGCTTCTGTAATTGAATTTGCAGCCAAATATCATTTTGTATTATTTCTGTGAAGTTAACTACTAAACATTTCAAATTAGAGCAGATGGATAGTGTGATATGACACAGACATGTGACCTCATGTCTTAAATGTTTTGCAACTAATTTGAAACTAGTATTTATTATCTGAACAGCACGTACTACAATCAAGTTGGTGAATATTTAGCTTGCTTTCTTTCAAGATGGAAGCTTTCTTACATAGCCATTTGCCATTAGTTTTTACTTTGTTTTCTGTTTGCTGTAAGATATGTTTTCATGACATAATACAAACCCAGTTCTTTCCATCACTTATTAAAGAATTAAAACAATAACACGTACAAAACTTCTACTCAGCCTAGTCAAAGGCTTTTAATTCAGTTTTAGGTAGGTGTACTTTTTCTCAAATTCAATCATTACTACTCATTTAAAAAATAAGTTCAGGTTTTTGTAATCTTTGCATCATCATCCTATCAGAGCTTCTAAACTAGAATTTTCCCTCAAACATTTCTCTCTATTGGTTAAGAGGACTAAATGAATGACAGCATTATTTATTTTATTTTTACGAGTGAGACTGATATGTCAAACTGAATTACTGAAATGAATGGAAAAAATATGTAGAGGCTTCTCTTATGACAGAATCATTTTCCATTTGCTTTTTTGAGAAGTGTTACAAGGAATGTGGCAGGTAAGCATGCCTATTTGTACATCTTTCTGCTTCACTGCATAAGTGTTAGACTCGTCATTATCAATAATCATTTTAATAACTAAAGCACATAATTATTTAATGAAGAGGTGCTGGTATCCTTGCCCTCAGAAATTCATTATTGCCCCTACACCAGAACTTGTGTTTGCTTTCTTTCTCCTTTCTCTTCTTCAACCTGTCACTTTTGAATAGGAAAATGGAAATGAATGTGGAAAGGATCCCCAGCTGATGCAGTGGAAAATCCATAGCAGTTTAAAGTGTGCTACTTGGCTTTGCAGAGAAGTTCCTTAGGAGCACTCGTATGGTTGTTTTGCTGAGTGGCAGCAGGCAGCTCTGGCATCGGGAAGGTAACAAACAGTTCAGGAAGGAGGGAGAGGGCAGGAGCATCTTAACTGCTGCAGCTGTTTGCTGAGCGAGCACATGTTGAAGCCCTTGAGCCTCCACAGAACATCTTTCCACAGGTCAGTGCTTGAATCAGGCGCATAATACTCTCCTAAAATAAGTTTGGTCTCAGCACCTGTTTGTTTACTTTTTTAAGGGAAGTTGTTCTGCTGTGGAAGTCCCACAGTTTTTTACTTTCTGTTATAAAAGATAATGAAATAGTCCAGTTAGTTACAGTAAAGTAACTTTTTTTCCCCTAAAATTTCGAATGTTGAACTTTTAGAAAAATGAGTATTTGCTCTTCCTCTGTCTCTTGAACATTTGCTGAATGCTGTCCTTTTGGCCTTATGAGAAATGGAGATCTGAGGAAGTATTAATGTTACTGCAATCTTATCATTTATATTATTTTAATTTTGCAATTCAGAAATATTTTTAGTTCAAGGTATTTAAAATTTACTTGATTTATTAGCCCTGAAAACGCTATATATTGGATTGGTTGAATGTATTTGATAGGACAGTGTTTTGAAGTTATTACATTACGAACTTGAATACCCTGTCCAATACTTAAAAGATCCCAGAAGACAGAGCATGTGATTTAATTACCTCTTTTTCATTTTGTGAACTTGACCTCTGTTCTCAGCCTTGAGACAAAGAAAGATAAAGTACTGTGAGCAGTTGATATTAAGAAGGTATCTCCCACATCTCTCTCGCATCCCATAGTAACAGTCATTCCTCAGTATGGATGCAGGACTTCCCCAGAAAAATTCTGTCCTTTGGCTGGCAAATTCATCTGCTGCCTTACTTCTTTAGGTGCCTTTTAAAAATCCTCTCTTTCAGCTTCTGCCCCAGAAACCTCTCTCGTCTGGGTTAGCTCTAGCTGTGCAGGACCACCAAGGGCAACACAGGGATACCGGCCTCCGTAGACAAAGGGTGGTTTTTGAGAATGGTCAGTTTGCTCTTCTACAAGACAGAACTGTAATATACATACAGGCTGTTACTGGTTGTGTTGTTCAGTTATTTCGATTTTGATTGTGTGTTTGTGCAATTGTATGTTTGTGTAAGCTGACTGAATCTATCCCAATTTGTATTTCAGAAAGACATTCTATGTTTTCTTCACAAGCTAATAAAGATTCCTGTGTTTTCTAGGAAAATAACTAGAGGAAAATCCTAAGACATTCTTTAATATTTGGGATATGAGTCTATTTGGGCAGTGAAGGCTGGTGATATTTTTGCGTGAAGATGGAGGGATGTATTTTTTCTGACAACGAAGGCCTTGATTCATGACATAGGATTACACGGAAAGATTATGGGAATAGATACTGTCTTTTCTAGGAACCCCATGTTTGGCAGAGGTGTTGGAGGGAAACTTCTAGCCATTGAGGCAAGTGATTTTCCGAGTGTTGCCAGTTTGTAGTAAAAACTAGCTGTGCTGCATCTTTTGATTGCCTTTGCAGATGCCAAATTTGCAGGCAAACTACAAAACCTTTCGTGAAATTACAGTTGTAGGTCACTTCTTTTTTAAGTATTTTGGATTTTTTTCTAGTGTCAAACATTTAAGTTACTACTATATGTTAATAGATAAAATGTCCAAGTTAATGTTTAAAAGTATGAATGCTGATAGTGTGTCCAAACTTTTGAAATGGGCTGTACTCATTCTCTAATAAAACATCAGATTCCTACTCTACAGGAAGTTTTAAAGGAGGTTTGTTTTAATTGCTTGGTGCTTTGGTGTATTTTAGATTTGCTCTATATGCTGTTAATTTCCCTTAGTCCAATAACATTGCTAGTTATTTGCACTATACTGGTGAGTGGCTACTTATTTGAAAGCTTAACCATTAAGGTTATAATAGGACTGTAGGATGAATGAACAATTTATCTGTGTATTCAAACTGTGTAATAATATAGGAATAAAAAGTATGTTGTTTAATTATTTGGTTTTACCATGTAGTGCTATAGTTACTAAATATGACTTTTGTGTTGCTAATATAAGAAGAGAATTAAAAGCAACAAAAAAAAAAAAAGGGTTGATCTCATTTGACCTTTCTGACGTTCAGTCAGTTAAAAGGTTTGTAAGACGTTTAATTACCAAATGGTATGATCATTATTCATCTCATCATTTGATATATAACGTCAAGTGAATTGCCTCCCTGGAGTGCACTGTGTTTCACAGATCAATAGATTTAGTAAGAGCTTGAAGGAGAGCTTTATACATTCACAGAAAAGAAGGAAAAGTATGTCCTTCTTGTAAAATGGCTTATGTAGTTATTCTGTGAGCTTTACAGAGTTATTGTTTTATTTACGTCTCAGGAATACAAAATCCTGTAACATAAAGGCATTTACTAAAATATTTTAAACCTCTTTATTGAAATTAAAAAATATTGCTTCTATCCTACTCTGTAATAAACTAGCTTTAAAAGTCTGTCCTGAACAGCTTAATTCAAATCTATTAAAATAATTATACTTATTACAACAGATTTTTTGCTTTGACACAATGCAACAAACACAGTATGACAAAAGGCTGTCTAAATACACTACACATGATTGCTTAAACTATTCATATTTTGGTTTTCTGCATTTTTAAATAGGTATGGTTAGTTTTAACTGATTTGGGTTGTTTTTTGGTTGTTTTTTTTTTTTTTTTTTCCTCCCCATCGTTCATTGTGTCAAGGGTATCTATGCACACTTGGAGAGAAAAGCATAAAGCTTGTCCCTAATTGACTGAATTTAGTACCTATGCATTTATAAAAAATTTCTCACAATTTTTTAGATTAATTCCATAAAGGATAATTCATGTTTACTTAGGCTTTTCTGAGTGTATTGTATTACTCTTACCCAATATAGGTGAGCCATCATATAAGACCAGCTATTTGAGCACACCTATCTCATCTCTTACACTTGATGGAAGGGTTTTCCAAATAGCTGAAAGAGACATCTACAGAGTCCAGGCACAAGTATTTATTGCTCTTTTTTCTGTAAGTTTTAGCTACTGTATTTGCCCTCTTGACTTACCAGCTCTCTGCTTAAAAAGTAAGACAATAAAAATGTGTCTTCTTTAACTCTTATATTAATGAAGGGAAGCTTTTTAGCTTACATTTACGCCTTGTTGTTGGTCCTTACATCAGTCAGGCACTGAGAAAATGGTAGTTCAGCTAAGAAAATCCTCCTGGCTGTGGGACAGAAGAAACGTTTACTTGAAAATTCTACTTCCTTATTCATCTGTCACTTATAACCCATCATCTACTCAAAGATTAATTTGAATTGTGAACAATATCTAAGCTTCCTTAATCCCTTGCTCTTGTCCTTTTTCTTCAGCAGCTGTACTGTGACGGAAAGGCCGTAATTCAGAAGCTTCTTATTCCTCAGGCCTACCTAAAGTAACTCCCATCGGGAGCTGATTGATGTTTTAGCAAGGAAATTTTTACCTGTTTTTGTGAGCAACCTGGAAAAATTGTCAGGAGGCTTTCATGGCCTTAGATGTTCACTGTGTGGAGTTCTTGTAAATGTAAAATCTAATTTGTCTGGGCTCTTTGCACCAGCATTGCTCAAGGTCAGATGAAGTTGTGTGAAGTACAGGAGGTGTTTCTGAGATTTCATTCTTTCCTTTGTATTCACAGCATTTTTCACCAAATTAGGCAATGAAATAATACCAATTTCATTAATAATTAAGATAGCTGGGAAATATGCCACATTCTTCTTTTTCCTTATTTTGTGAATGACCCCTGCTGCCATTCTTGTTTTACCACTTCCTTGAGTTTTTTTCAGGAAAAATACTAATTTAGTAGTTTCCCCTCTGCTAATGATGCAGATTATTCAGATGCTTATTCAGACCTTCTCAGTAAGGGGCTAGAATTTGAAAAGAAATGCAGGAAATCTGCAGGTTTTTCTGCTGAAGTTGAACATCCAAAGACCTTTTTGTCAGTGGCAACACTTAAGCATGATTAGAATAATGTTGGAGTTCTGTAGAAGCATCGATTGTTTTGATGATGCATTAATCTGTGCCTTGACAAAGTTTTTGAGCCATCAGGACTCATTCTACAAATATGTGCATTTAATTTTAAGACTGTGAAGAGATCTTTGGCTGAATTGTGATACATACTTAGCATCTTTTAGGACTGTATATATCAATAGTCATCTCTTCCAAGGCGATCTTAAAAGTTGGAGCACTATTTGTTTGTTGACATTTGCATTTACTCACGTATACATTTACTGCTTAGCAGTAAATAGCTTAATGTGGTATGTATTTGAAGTGTGAAGTCCATTTTGGATGAGAAATAATAGAACTATTTCGTTTTGGCATCATTTCTGTCATCATTTGGTAGATGCTGTAGAGGTTAGGGTAAAGGGTTGATCAGGGACAAAGTATAGCAGTGCTCTTGGAATAGTGTGTTCTTGGTCCCACAGTTTAAGGATGTGAAGGTACTTGAATGTGTCCAAGGGAGGGCAGCAAAGCTGGTGAGAAGGCTGGAAGGCATGTCCTCTGAGGAGAGGCTGAGAACTTTGGGCTTGTCTAGTTTGGAGAAAAGGAGGCTGAGGAGCAACCTCATTGCTCTTTACATCTTCCTGAGGAGGCAAAGGGGAGAGGGAAGTGCTGATCTCTTCTGCCTGGTATCCAGTGATGGGACACGTGGGAATGGTTCAAAGCTGCGCCAGGGGAGGTTTAGACTGGACATTAGGAAGCATTTTGTTGCCAAGAGTGTGGTCAAACACTGGAACAGGCTTGCTAGACGGGTGGTTGGTGCCCCAAGCCTGTCAGTATTTTAAGAGGCATTTGGGCAATGCCCTTAATAACGTGCTTTAACTTGGTCAGTTGTGTATTGGTCTGGCAGATGCACTACATGATCATTGTAGGTCCCTTCCAACTATTCCATTCCATTCCATTCCATTCCATTCCATTCCATTCCATTCCATTCCATTCCATCCTATCCTATCCACTCTGGCAGCAGTCACATGTTTTCATAGCACTTCTCTGAAGAGATTGCATGGGTATGAGTAGAAGTGCACTCTTTCTTTTTAGACAGTATTCCTCAAAGGTTCTGCAGTGAGACGCAGAAGCTTCCAAGGTTCCTAAAGCACCACTATTTTGGTCCTGCCATCCCTTAGTGACAGGGAAGTAAAGGCAGGAGCCAAAGGCAGGGGCAGTTATGCTCTGGGTCTGTCCTGTCACCTTCTAGACACTGGAACTCAAAAGGTCTCCTAGACTGTTCCTAGAGGCAAGAATGGTGTAATTTATAATATTCCCTTTGGTCCTGTTATGAAATAAAAGAATCAATAAGGAATACATTAAAAAGATCAACTTTTGGAGGACATAGTATCCAGAAACCTCTGCCAAGTATGATTGCAAGTTTGTTCTGTATGATGCCATTTTGAGACAAGAAGCAGAGTTCAGGAAACTACATCTATTTATTAAGACAAATTGCGGTATCACCGTCATTAATCTGGAGTATTACACATTGAGACCTATTTTTTGTAGCTTTTTGAAGCACCAAGTAGTGGAGTTTGCAATATGTGATTTGCATAATTGCAATCAAGGTCAATGGAGGTCTCTGAATAAAAAACATTTAGAACCCCACTTCTTCACATTTCAAGGAGAAAAGAATGTTGAGAGACCTAACATTCTTGAACAAGTTCCTTCAGAAATGAAACTCGGGACAGGTACAGTAAAATCATTATATTTTGTATACAGAAACATAAAAACTCCCATAAAAACAAAGTTAACGGAGGCAACTTTTATACAAAAAGAGTAGTTGTACGCTTCCAAACTCATGAAGTAAGAAGTCATGATTGTTTCTGTTTCGTAACATTCAAGTGCATTCATTGACAGCCATAGATAATACGTAGCACAATAAGAGATGTAGCTGTAGCTTACACAGTAAGTTCACAAATAAGTTTGCTCAGGTTTTGCTTTTGTGGAAGAAAGGATAAGAGACTCTGAAACCATTGGTCTTCTCTAAATTACATCCACATAGAATAGCCTGTTCATCCTTTGTTTTGCTCTTTGATTAAAAACTGCTTTTGGAAATTCCATAGCTATAGATCTGTGACTTTCCCTGTAATTTTTACTTTGTCACACCTGGAAACTGTTGTCTTAAGTACACGTATTGTACAGGTATGATGAAAATGTTACATGTAGAGTCTGTCCCTCCTTTTTCTGCAAGTATTTGTGTTCTGTTATCTAAGAGGAAATTTACTATGGAAAGTATTTGTAAGAAAATTAATTTATTTTTAATAATCTGTTAAACTTTAAAGCATTTTTTTAATTGAAAAAGCTCTGGAAGGATCTCAAATTAGCTGGAAGTGTGAGGTAACTCCTAGCATGATGAGACTAAAATATAAATAAGATTTAAGGTGGATTCTCCTAATATTCTTCTTTTCAAAAACCAAGACTACCTCACCCACTCATCCTCCCCAAAAACCCCCAAAATCAAAAAAAACAAGCCACCAAAAAACCCCATCACCCAAAACAACTCAGCAAAAACCAAACAAATCCCCCAAAACCAAAAGCCCTGCTCTGGACTTTATGATCAAGGAAATACGACCATATGGCCTGTGCAATGTTGTCTGTCATAAATTGGTTTTCACTTGGGAGAACAGTCGTAGTATGTGTACACCTACTAGAGGTAGCTTTAATCATAGAATCATGGGATCATCTAGGTTGGAAGGGACCTTTAAGATCGAGTCCAACCATAAACCTACACTGCCGACACCACCCCTAAACCATGTCCCCAAGCACCACGTCTACCAATCTTTTAAATACCTTCAGGGATGGTGATTCCACCACTTCCCTGGCCAGTCTGTTCCAATGCTTGATAACCCTTTTGGTGAAGAATTTTTTCCTAATACAAAGCGCTAAATGTGTAGTAGCTATAGTACAGCTATAGTACAATCCTTACTAAGAGCTCTGTAAATCCGTTTGTGAGATGTGTGCTTACCTGCTGAAATGCACGTTACTGTGTTTTGTGGGTTTCTACACAACTAGATGAACTCATTATTTGATACAGTTTTATGTCCTGAAGGTGTATCCTGATTTTGCAGAAAGCCTTAAGTAATACCTCTGAAATTTGGTATCCTTCAGTCATTTCATACCAGAGGTGTTACTGGAGACCTAGTTTGTTATCTCCTTTTATATTTATTGTGATTACCTGAGTAGCCCAGGAGCACTTCTTAAGAAAAATGTTGTCTGTCTTGTATTGTCAGTGACAGTCTCTGCAGGTACTGGTATACTGTATATCTTAACCCATAAAAGGGGACTGTGATGGTATGAGTCAGCTTTCAACTATTTTTTTGTGTACAGAAGCCCCCTAAAGATCAACAGCTTTTATTCTTACACTGCTTGTCCAGCTGTGAGAGAAAGCAGAAGGGATTGTTGTGTTATGAAAACCTTCTTGTCATGTCTACTCATTTTGGATTATCAACTATGGATGTGGAACCCATCAACTGGGAAACACAGGTTTATTGAAGTAATTTGTGGAATTACGTTTTCTCATTCATTGAACAATTACATAAAAATCTGCAAGATAATAATTTTGTTGTTGGTGGTGGTTTTTTTTCTCCCTTTCCCCCTTTTTCTTCAGCCAAATCAAACAAATAAACAAAGCAGAAAAATTCCGTCAATTAAAATAAACTGTACAAGATATAAAAGTTGTGGAAATACTGAGATTACAGATTTTCCGATCCATTTAAACAAGAATTGCCATCTGTAATTTCCAGTTATTTGAATTTGATACACCAATCTTCTGAGGTTCCAAGCCTGGGGCTACGCATGAGTTCTCAGTTCCCATCCCATCACTTTGAAAATGTGTGCGTGGGGAGTTCGTGGAATATTTTTCTTTTAAAATGTAATGCTTAATCAGTACTTGCGATGAGTGTTTTAGAGCCTGCTTTACTAAAATACCATTGTGAGGTACGGTGTCGCTCTCAGGTAAGTTATGTGTGTCAATCTGTTATAACCATTTAGTGTAAAAAGTTATTCTTTTCTGCCCTGGAGAAAATATTTCCGTTCCAAAATGTCAATAATTTTTAATTGAAAACACATAAAATGGAGAAGATACTGTAAATAGTCAGATCTTGGAGTCACCTTCTCGTAAATGAAATAATTTTTTAATAAGAGCTGTGTAAGTGTGTGAATTTATTTAAAAAAAGTATCTAAAATAATAATGCCAAATATGAAAAATGCTTTTCCAAAACTATTACCTTTTCATTGGATTTTAGTATGTGATACAGTCATATCAGGGTCTGTTTTTTCTGTTCATCTTTAAATAAGCTGATTTCACTATAAAGACAAAGTTGTTTCCTACTTTTCTTTTGACTCTGTGCTTAACACTCCATATTGGAGGCATTCCAGGGGCGCTCAGGGGTGTCATTCAACAGCAGTCACTCTCCCCTTTAGAGTGATCAGGGATTCCTGCAGAGTATGTCTATGGCTGTGGGACTGGAGGTAAAGAAACAATTAAGTAATTGCATATTTATTCCGGTTCTCAGGCAGGTTTTTCCGCCTGTGCTGGGTTCATCAGAGCTATGGCTACATGGGTCACAGCACTTGGGGCTGTCTAGTTTCAGCTTAGCTCCAACAAATACGTGGAAAAAGTAGTTACAACAGTGGCTGCAGTGTACCTAAACCCCGGTCTAGCTCTTGTAAGGAACACGAAAACTAGCCTGAGCTTGATGTACCTTTCCTCCTGGCTGAGCTCTATCGTGCTGCTTTCGGGAGGTCTCTCTTGAATCTCACTTTCTGCCTTAATAGAAGTGCAGCAGAAGTGCATGCAGAATAGACACAGCTAGTCTACTGTTTGACGTTTCACAGCTTACTTTAAGTGAATTTGAATTCGTTGAATTGATATGGGAGTGTTTACATTTTATTGCCATTCAAATTTTTCACTAATTTTTCTACTGTTAATCAGCCAGATTAATGACAGCTTTTCTAGGATGGACTGAGTCATTTTACGTTACGTGTAATGACGTTAGGTTTTTTTTGATTACAAAGTAGGTAAAATGGTGGTGTAAGGAAAATAGACTAAAGTTTTTGGACTTTGTAAGAAGCTATTAACATATGGAATGATGATTCCAGTGGTGGTGATTGAGATAAGTCATAACTATTGATGATTAAAAGTTAAAAATTTTACTACATGGTGCTAGGCAGCCATGCTGAGTCAACAGGTGTGGCCTCCCAGCTGTCTCAATCTTTCTGTTTTGGTTCTGGTCCCAAAGAACTGGGGAAAAAATAGCAGTTGGAGGAAAATGCACATGGGAATGAATAATTCTGAAGTAAGTATAAAAAGAATTATACCTGTATATAACAGAGAAAGGGGAATAACTATTAGCGCTCTAATAGAAAAGATGTTGTTTAGGACAGGGACACAGTACAAGAGAGGTTCAGGATCCAGAAAAGGCAGGATGGAACTTGTTTATGGTGTCAGAATGGAAGGAGGAAAGACACAAAGGCTGGAAGAACTCTGGTGAATAAGTGTATAATAGTCATCTTCTGACATTTGTGAATTAATTCAGGAAGCCATCTTATGAAGTTCTGTGAAGAGTATGAGTAAAATCTATACTGAACTCTGTGTCCTATGACATTGTTAGTGATGTTGTTGGTTCAGCTACCTTAATTTGTTTCCCTTGTTTTGGTTTGAGATGATTCCCTGTTGGAACAGAGTTACCTATGNTAATTACAGTGCCAGAGTTCTAGAGCAGTGTGCAGTGATGTCAGAAAGGATTGCTATTCTTCTGTGGTTTTATTACATATTATTCATGTTAATAACATCCATAATAGTATAATACACTTAGAACAAATGCAAGGCAGCTATGAATTAGCGGGCTGTAATACAATTGAGGAGCTTCATAGGAGGTCATAAAGCATGAAAGCAAAGCTTGCCTACTTTGTGTACTCACTAGGACATCAAGGTGGAAATGTAGTCCCATAATTCAGCATTTGTGTTTTATTTGTTTTATTTTTGAACACGTATACCCATGTCTTGAATTCATGTCTGCCTCAGGCAGGTGTTTCATATTTATCTCTCTGTTTCTGCTTCAGCAACTTCCTTTTTTCTTCCCTGTTATTTTAT
The DNA here is from genome assembly GCA_013400795.1 of Pluvianellus socialis. Classification (NCBI taxonomy): domain Eukaryota; kingdom Metazoa; phylum Chordata; class Aves; order Charadriiformes; family Charadriidae; genus Pluvianellus; species Pluvianellus socialis. The sequence continues at coordinate 3,836 of VZTS01010250.1, read as the reverse complement.
TTTGATTTTGTCTCTGAAGACCTCTATTTTAAGTCCTCAAAATGGTACCAGGAAAAATGGAAGGCAAGTTTTCCCTTTTGCAGCGCTGTCATATTGTGATACATGAAACGCATGCATAGGTGCAGGTCACGTTGCAGTGCCAGCTACAATCAGTGTATGTTTAATGAAATTTTATAGTTTCTAATTATGGCTAATTCTTCAGTGAGTTGCAATCTTTTTACTTTAAGTGGACATTTGGAGGAGTGTGGTATCATTCCAATTTTTTATCTATAACGGAGCATTTTTTAAATAAAGATCTTGAATATTAAACTGTTTAAATTGAATGTTACAGATTTCTTTAGTTGTTTTGTTTCCTTCCACCTCCTTTTTTCCTGATTTCCAGTTGAAAAATCTTCTGTGAAAACAGTGTTTATTTACTCGAACATGTGTAGCAACTGTGAAATTTAATTCATGGTTTCACTATTTCTTATGTTGTTATTATGTTTTCTAGCTTTTATAATGATGATGTGGCTCTTCTACACAACTTAATTCTACTACAATATTTTGCGTATGAAACCATTCTTATTAGTTGAATGTAAACCATGGTTAATATTCAGTTGCTTTAGACTTAAATTGGCAAAGCTGGACATCTCCTTTGTGATGCCAATGAAGACTCTGAAAATTCTTAAATCTGTAACTTTATATTTGGAGAAACTCATTTGTTAGCCAAATAAGGTGGTTATGAATTTTGTGTCTGTCACATAAGAGTAAAAGAGAAAGTTAGGATACATAACTAGCTTATATATAACAGATATATAACAGTGGTCTGGTGTGAATGAATGAGTTCCTTAGCAGTCTTCTTCATCAATACAGTAAGTGCACCAAATGAAGTTGTAGCTTCTGCCACTTATTTACCAGAAATATTGTCTTGAGGGGGGAGAAAACCACTCCATGCTTGTGAATGTGTCGAATGCGCTGTATGATGTCATGGGACTACCTGTATGCACAACAAGATTCAATAAATGAATGAGTACTGGTCTCCCTTGTAAGCCTGATGGAGGCTTTGGATACTTTGGGTGGTAATGCTATATAAGATATTTGTTGTCTTCTGTGACCTAATCTTGATTTCATACTAAACAACACAATGAATGAAATGAAAAGATTATACTATATTAGTTGTCCCGTAACAAAACCATGCCATTCTTTACAAGCAGCTTTTCTTATGATGAATAAATAAAAGGTGGGGTAGGTGCACTGGAGTATTCAAAGCATGGCTGAATTACTGAGAGGGCAGTTACTGCACCTGAGCTGATGACCACATGTTCATAACAATTGGAAGTACTTGGTATATTAATCCTTGACAAAGCTCCCTTAGAAACCTGGCAGTGAAATTAATTTGATCTATTGTGTTCTGCTGCTGAACCAATACCAGGCTATAGTTTGAAATCAAAGAACCAACCTCTTCTTTATGTTAAGACCTGTTTGAGATTTTCTTACAGGATTAACCAAAAGTTGCTATCAACAGGTAATTATGATGTATTAAAAGATGTTATTTCCTTTTCCCTTAAGCATGCTATTTAAAATATTCTAATTGTTTCATGTTCTTTTTAATACTTAATGTAGTACTGGGCATATTTTTACCTGCTTTCTTTCATTCTTTTATGCTGTTATGACAGTTTATCAGCTTGAGAATTCTTACTGCTAGACATGAACACTGAATTCCTGTGTTCTTCTGGCTTGGCCTTCTCTGCAGAAAGTGCCCTGCTGTGGAATTGTCTATCTCCTAGGCTACCATAGCCTAGATTTTCTATTGTTATTGTACTTTTGAAAGGAAACAGAAGTTTTGTGAGTTGATACAGTCATTCTGTCTGTCTGTTCCCCACAATAATTCTTGAACCTGTTGACCAACTTCAGAGAAATTTGATGGAGAAGCAGAGTCCTCAAAGGTACTAATATCCATGAAAACAGAGAGTCTATGTAACAGAAACATGCAAAATAGTGCATCTGCTGAGGAAAAAGGCTGCAGCATTAAGTACGTCCATGCTATTGTTAGTAAGTTCTGTTGCTCACAGAACTACATGCGTTTGTTATTATTTTATCTCCACCCATAATCACTTATTTCTTTATTCATTCCATATCCAGCTGTAATTAGGAGTGCAAAACTACTAGTCACATGTTATGTAGGAGTTTTATTTGAAAATTGCGGCACATGATTAATCCTGTATAATTTGGTAGGAATCCCCACTCCTACAAAAAAGTACTGCTTTTTTTACTATGACATCAAATCATTAGAAGGTGATTATTTTTCACTTCAGAGAAAGAAAATGTAGTGGGAAGAAAGAAAATTTAGTAGGAAGATAGTTGTGGACTGTTTCCTTTCTGATTTTTGGCTTATATTGGCCAGAGGAGTAAAACATTTGTGAAACTTGGATACTTTATGAGACTTCATAGGAGACCATACATGCAACAGAGAATATGCATGAACTTTTGAGGAAGCTTTGCATTTATTTTCCTCTACCGTAATGGTAGATGTGTATGACAACCTAGGAAGGGAATAATTTGTATTGAATGTTCAATTGTTTATCTTTTTTAATTTTATGGAGCCTGATGAAAACTTGTAGCAGAAATCCATCTCATTGGGATGGCATTCTGCTTCCCTACAAAGTTCCTCCAGTTCCCAAAGTGTGCATACCTTGGCCACTTCCCTTCCAATTTCAACAACAAAGGGAGCACAAGACAGAGAGAACAATCTCTGCACTAAGTAACAGTAAATAAAAGTTTTTTAAGAACTCGGATTATCTTCAAAACTTAGTNTTTGAATTATTTAATATATTTTAAATGTAATATATGTATGTGTTACATGTAATTCAAAAAGATCCCTAAGCACTTCAAGCTATGTGTAAAAGAAAATTCTTTTTTCCACTTGCTTAAATGCACCCTCTGCTGGGGTAAAACACAACAGCTGTGACGTGCAATGTGATCTGTGAGCACAAGTGTTCAGGAGTTCCGTTTTATGGCTCATCTGAAATACTGTGAACAGCCAATATCAAAGTATGTTCCTCTTAGACAAGACTGGAAATTGATTTAGTGTTGATTCACAGTGAAAA
>VZTS01010249.1:0-14817 GCA_013400795.1 Pluvianellus socialis | reverse complement strand
ATGGGAACGGACTAAAATATAGAAGGTTTCCTCTGAATATCGGGAAACACTTTCTTACTGACAGGGTGACCAAGCACTAGCACAGGTTGCCCAGGGAATTTGTGAAGTGTCCCACCTTGGAGACATTTAAAAGACATCTGGACATAGGCCAGGACATCCAACTCCAGGTGTCCCTGCTTGAGCAGGGAGATTGGACCTGATAACCTCCAGAGGTGTCTTCAAACATCAATCCTTCTGTGATTCTGTGATAGAGTTTACATTTGAAAACTACTTAACACTGCATTCTGGAACAAAACTTTAAGGATTTTCTTTAAATTGTTTTTCTTTCCCTGAGCTGTGTTAACAGTACTTCATAAAATATCTGAGCTGGAAAAGAATTCAAACCAATGGCTTCTGAGCAAACACATCAACTGTTTCATTTTATTGCAGAATTACTGAGCCCAGAAATTTCACAACATTTTTTAACTTGTTGTGGTGCTTAGTCAGACCTCATATGGAATAACATCTCCATGTCAATGCAGGAGAGTTAACATACTCCGGATTCAAGGCTCTTCTGGCTCACAGCTATGTCATGTCACTGTTAATGCATACAGGTAGGAAACAGGAAGAGGCAGTTAGACTTTGTGTGTTTAATTCTAAGATTCCTTCAGATCTTTAAAAAGCTTGTTTAGGTCTACCTTACTATTTAAGTCAGCAATGATACTCTGAGCTGACTCCTGAAATCAGCCAATGATAAGGTTTTCTTTATTGCTTCACTGTTATAATTTTTCTTCTCATTTTCTTCAGCCATCCTGAGATATAGCTTTGTCTTCATAGCATTGACCCTCAGACTCTTTTCTACTCTTCCTCACAGCCCAGAGCCCTCTATAGTTTTTTCACTTCTCAGCCTCCAGTATTGCCCCATCACTGTTCTTGAAACTCTGTAAAAAGTCCATTGCCACTGCTGTTATCATGACACTTTCTTCTGGCATAAAATACTCATCCTAAATTTACATGATCTTTTTTCTTTTACTGGAAATAGAAAGCCTGAATATATAATGTAGGAGGCTTTACTTAAACATTAAACACTTTAGTTAAACTCTCTTCTGCAATTTACAGTATCTGTCATATACTTTTTTTTACAACTGGCAGTTCAACCACTTAGAAATAAGTATGCTGAATAAGCATAAAGAACGTAGTCTATGAGAGAATTCAACCTTAAAATTCTTGTTCAGTGTAGGAAAATGTTTCTTTATTTTCAAATTATGCTTTTTCTTAATGATTGTATCTTGCAAACTAAATGAAGTGAACAGTTATAATGGCCATACTGGAGTATAATTAGTATTTGGGGTTTTTATTTTGTATTTTTAATACTGTATGTCACTGGTACTTGGCATATCTAATTAAAAATGGAGTCCTGTTTTGCTAACTGTCATATTTGTAAGGCAAATTGTGCAGCTATAAATGTCACATAGAAATTGTTAACAAATATTTTTAGTTACATGCATATTTTTGAGTCCATATTGCTGTCACACACCCACTCTTTCTTTTAATATTTTCTTTTTTTTTCTTTGGGTTTTCCATTTGGTCTTTTGCATGTCTCAGATGTACTGAGTTATGTTTTCTTGCTAGAAAAGGTCAGCATCTGAAAATAGGACCCATAGTGATTTGAACGCTAAGTACATGATTTCTAAGAACCCTGGCATACATTTATCTTCAACTGTGTGACATACATTATGAAACCACTTGACTGTGACCTTTTTCATGTAACTTAAAGGCTAAAATGTACTTGTTTCCCAGTTCTCTTTCCCAATTGGCAAACTCTAATGAGGGCAGAAGATAGCACAAAATGAATCCATTCTCACAAGGCATTAACAAGGGATGAGGACAAGAACAAAGATAATAATTTCTTACAACAACCTTTCTCTTGTGATCACAGATGCTTTTAGGACACAGTCTTTTAAAGAAAGCATTTTCCAAAGTTCAGTGATTACACTGATGTGCAAGTTCATCTCGGCACAAGAGAAAAGCCTTGCAATGAAGCACAGAAATTCTGAAATTGTGAGTACTTTCTGACAGGATGACCTTCACAATCTGACAAACGATTTCAGTAGACAGAGACTCCGAGTAGGAACAGTGAAAATCATCAGAAGCTACAAGGGATTGTACCCTACCAAGGCAATGTGACAGTCTGACCTTCTGACTCATCAATTCCAAGAAGCCTGGTCACTCAGAGCACTGACGAAAACCATCCATAGTCAGTGTAAGCTGTAGCAGGCCAAAGCAATATGGCTGTTTGAGCTTCTGGTTTGGGAATCCCTGCAAGGCCTGACCAGGAGACTCTACCATTATGAGCAAAAAGAATGCTCACTTTGGGTTAGCATTTAGGAAAGGCAGACAGGAAACAGGGACACAGAAATGCTACCTTTGAGCATTTACCTTACATTTACACTTTGAGAGACAAACCCTTCTTTCTGTAATCAGACATCATTACATCACTCTTTTTCTATTGCAGAATTTAGCTCTGTCATTGGATAGTTTAGCATCTTGCATGCTGCATTCCTATAAACTTTTTGAAACAAGTCACAGAAGAATTAACTTCACATCATTTTGTTCAGTTCTGAATAGAAATGATATGTTTAATATTATGTATAAACTGTAAAGCTCCACTTCATAATATAATACATATAATATATAAAATTCTGGTGCAAACTCTTGCTGAAAAAACAACGCTGTTATAACCACACTGTTGATTTTCATTAATTAACTGAAATTCTGTTTATGGACAGTTTTAAACCCTGTTTTTTTCCCTGTTTACAAAGATCTTAGAACCAAGGGACACACTAAACATGCCACTTACTCTATTAAGATTATAGCTAAAAGGCAGAATCACATACACATTGGATTTTGATATTCTTGTTCTCAATCACAATTTATGGTGACTTGTTTTAGTTCTGGTCCTATACTTTGTCTTAGCATGCTGCAACAACTAAGCAATGAGAAGATTGAGTCTGGGATATACCTTCTTGGGGGTCTGCACATATAGAGAATTGTCTTTTATGATTTGTTGAGGTCTACTTTATAACCGTAAAATTTTTAGCAGCTAAATATTTTGCCAGATTAATCACTAAAAGTTTAGAAATACCTATTAAAACAGTATGTGTGAAGATTACAAAGGTACCTGGTTTTACCTAAAAAAGCATGAGGGTCCTATCAGGTCATAGAATATCATTCGCTAAAAATCAATTTCCTTTGTGTGACTGAGATTCTCTACCTTCTGACAACCCAAGCTGTTAGGACGTATTGGGAGGCTCATATTCTTGTAAAGCTGCTAGCAACATTTGAACAAAGTTTGAACCCAGATTTTGGTAATCAATACAAGCAAGTTGAAATGCCACACAAATTTTGTCAGAAAAAAATTAAGGAAAATATAGAGTTTTAAAGTGAAGGAATAAATTTAAAGATATTTTGTCTTTTCCATAATAATCTGAAGAAAACAAAAAAGCCCTGCAGCTGAAAACGAGAAGTTAGTTAATCATTAGAAACACTGCTTAGCAACCTGCTATTAATATACCATCTATCTGCATCCAAACATTTTGTATCAATATTTGTAAATGTTTGATACCAACATATATAACTACTGCATTATTGGTTTGCTTATATGTGATAATGATTTATGAACTGAATTAAACTAAATGATAATCATAGATCCAGCTCTACTCAGATCCATTACAATTTCAGAAAATCTTGCATTTTGCAGTAAAATGGACACAGAAGTATTAATAGACAATCAGGAACACCATATTACTATTTAAATATGTTACAGATAGGATAAAATGAGACATCTTTCGGGAAATGTGAGAATAGGTATTACCTTATAACATTTTTCTGCATTCTGGCAAAAGTGACGTGATAGAGGGTGTTGCTTGACAAGAGAGTAAGTTTGAACATATTTGTGTTCTGCAAGATCTTAGTGCACATGCCAACTTTGATCCTAAAAGTCCCAAACTGTGCTTTTGTGAAGTTTTGTGGTTATATGTCTTTTGTGTTATCCTTTTCTGGATAAAGTGTGTGATAGATCTGAACAGTGAGACAGTGTATCCTTTCTCTTATTTGCAATACAGCACATTCAACAGGCTCTCTCTAGAAGTCAGCAAAGCCAGTCCTTACTCAAGGCTGCAACTCTGGATGAGGCAATTAGAATCATAGAATCATAGAATGGTTTAGGTTGGAAGGGACCTTGCAGATCATCGAGTTCTAACCCCCCTGCCATAGACAGGGACACCTCCCACTAGACCAGGTTGCCCAAGGCCACATCCAGCCTGGCCTTGAACACCTCCAGGGAGGTGATAATTACTGATAATAGTCCTGGGAGGGATTAGGTAGAACAACAAACAGCTGTAAAGGTACCAGGAAAAGATGGACATAATGCTATTCAGACGTGGTACATTATCATGCGTGGTGTACTGAAAGCAGATTCTATAACACTAATTCCAGTAGATAGTTTTATTTTGATAGATGTTGAAATATACTGCCTGATTACAGATATTTATTTTGAAAAGATATAACAATAAACTGAATAACTCAAATGATAGCCAATCAGATAACATGATGCAACAGATCTGTCTATACCATACATATTGTATCAAGTAGTGAGTCCACTGTGGCTGGATACTTGAGGTTTCACATCCCAAAAGACCTTTATGTGGAGGGCAGATAAAAAATCAAGGTCAAAAAAACATCTTGCAGAACTAAATAATGAGAAGCAGAATGTAATTCCTGAGAAAATAAACCAAAGAGATCTGCATGGCCATTTTCACATTTCCTCCTTTACTTAGAAAGATCTCATGATCAAGATATGACCTTGTCCTTTGACAGAGTATAAGACATTGTCTTATAGCCATGGTGTGGCTTAAAGAATGCAGCGAGATGGAGATATAGATAGATAGAGATTTATGTAGCTGTAGTTTAAGTTTTTGTTTTTTCAGTCTCCCTTCAGGATGCTTTCATTTCACCCCTGTGCTAGGCTTGGTAAAATAAAGGCACAAAATATCACAATAATAACACCACTAAAAAACAGGAAAGAAGCAATCCACATGCAGCATGGAAGCAGAAATAGATTAATGCAGTGAGAAGTTTCAAAGAGACACTGGATACTCAGTCTTTAGTAAAAAGACTACAATGTCCTGGTCAGGTGCAGAATCTCTATAAAGAGAGGTAGAGAGATATTTTAATTTTATAGACAGAGTCAATTCATCTTATCGGTGTGTGGTACACAAAACACATTAACTATTTATTGCCTAAGAAATACAAGCAGGAGTGGGGTTGGGTTTTTTTCTAATTCCTTGTTTTAATAACATAATCATGCTGTAGCTTTCAATATTCTCTACTTTGTCATATTTTAAGTTGTAAGTTAACACTTATCTGGGCTAAAAAAACCCACCAAAAACCAAATCAAACCCAAAAATTGCTTAGGAAAGAAACAACGCATCATTAATTGAGTTCATATGATCCAAATGAAAAAACAAAAATGTAATTTTTGAAGGACTGAATAGTTTTAAAACCAGGGCAATGCTGTATGATTTTATTTCCTGAGGGTCAGATTTATTGCCATAAGAATGAAAGGTGTTTGAGACAATCTAGTCTCAAAAGAATAAATCTGCAATCCAGAGAGTGCTGCAAGGGATAAAAGCTTCTGCACTGATTTACTAAACTATCTATATCCCTTTTTCTTCAAGTCCATTTTTTTTTAACCACAATGAATTAAAAATATAAATGAGAAATTTAGCTGTTATGTGGAGATCAATGGGATGTTCAAGAAGAGTCTGCAGAATTTGAATTTGTTTCCTTGACCTCAGTGTTGCCTTCAGTAATCCATTTGAATAGGGTCCCTGTGTAATGGTAAGAGACAATTGGAAAGTGCTAAAAGAAATGCTACAATTTATTATATATATGAATTAAATACACAGTGCTTAATTTTGTAGAACTTCTTTCAGAATGGTTTTCTGTTTGATTGAAAAACTGCAACTCTGCTTTTCACTAAGTGAAATTACTGTAGAAGACTGACAAGACAAGCCTAATTTATTTTTTTCCTCTTGTCTTCCCCGCACACCCCCTGCTTTTTTTCCTTGTTTAATTTTTAATGCAGTGACTATTCCCTTTTAGGCTCAGTGAAGGCAGACTAACAATTGCTAACAGAATTCCATAAACAATAAATGAGCTTTAGAATGAGCTTACTTCCATTATTTTTTTAAGGCTGTGATAAGAACTGCATGGAGCTCAGAGTGCTAAAATTAAATAAAAGCTATCTTTCATGCTTAGTGCACAAAAAGAGAATTGAATGCACTTTTCAAATGGCTTCAGTAGAATACGGCTTGAAAATCAGATGTTTTCTTTAAAAGCCAGAACCTTATAATATGGTAAAATGATCCAGAATTGGGGTGTCCAGAACTTTATCTGTGGCAAGTGCTATATAACCTAATAGACCAATCTGCAATGAGTCTGTCCCTGCTTTTTATCATGGTCATAGGAGCAGAGTGTAATTTAGGTTCAAGGGACAGCTAGTCCAGCTGCTTGCTCAGAGTATGCTGACCTACGAGGTCAGATCAGGTTGCTCAGAGCTTTATCCAGTGATGTTTTCAAAACCTCAAAGGACAGAGAGGACACAGCCTCTTGGGGCAGCTGTCTTCACTGCCTGACTGTCTTCATGCAGAAACACCTTTCTTGTTTCAGTTTATGTCTGCTGCCTCTTGTTACCCTGCCATGAAAAGCCCAGCTTTTTCTTCTCAGTGATCTGCACTGGGGAAGTGCAGTTAGGTACCCCCAAAGCTGTTTCTTCTCTAGGCTGAGCTAATTCTGGTCCTTTAGCCTCTTCTCGCAGGGCAAGTGCTCCAGCCCTGAGCATCCCGGGTGCTGCATGTTGTTAATATCTTTCTTATACTGAGGAGAAAGAGGAACAGGATGCAAGGAAGTGTCACAGACTTCCTCACTTGAATTGGGTAGTCTGTAACAAGCTCCCACCACAATGTCACCTTTACTGGCCTCTCTGCTGACCCTGGCCTGCAAGCTCTCACCCAGGCTACTATTCATCATGTACGACAACCTCATACATCCAAGAGTCTCCTGCTCATAGAGGATAACGTCCTCCCTCATGTCCCTTCATTGCCTATTGTTCCTGAAGAGATTATGTACCTTTGCAATGCTGTAGTTGTGCAAGCTGGGTGAACCCATCTTAGTTGTTCCAACACTGGTTTAGTTTGCTGCTTGTTTCCTGGGATGCATGCATTTAAGGCAGGTGTTCTTTCACTTTATTTTATTACTCCCAAAGTCACTCTTGTTCTCACCGCCCTAACCATTGCCCCAGTTAACTGTGGTTGTAATGTCCCATCCCTGATCTTCCTGATTTAATGCTTGACTCAGAAGGTTGGCCATGCTGCAAGTTAAGAAGCTCTTGCTCCTCTTTTTCAAATGAATGCCTTATATCCCAGAATACTGTATAATGTTGTCCATTTAAGCTCTTAAAAACAGTATATTAAAAGTCTATTCCCTGAGCAAATTAACACATTTTCCTTACAGATATATGCATACATTTTAGAATACATATATGTATAAGCTTACATCTTTCATCTGTTCCTTTTAACTGCCTTTCAGAATTAAATACTTAGGGAGGTACTATAACCCAAAATGTTACAATTGATACTCAAGAGACTTGCAGTGAGATCCTGGTTTTATTAAATGTATTTTTGTGTGTTGTGTTAAAATGAGTGTAGTTTCGATATTTATCTGTCAGAGTCCCGGGACTTTCACTGATTTCTCAGAGTCCCAGCAAAGGACTTTCACTGAGTCAGATTCACAAAAATCCAAATTAGTTATTTTATTGAGAGTGACAGAACAGATTCGAGATTGCCATTGATAAATTCAGACCACAATAGCACGACTAATTGAAGATAATACTGCTAGCAAAAATAATAATAATACAACAGCCTGGGGGTAACATTCAGCAGAGGGTGAAAGGCACAGCACTTACCCAGAAAGGTGTCCCTGCCTGGGGTAGAGGAAGAGAATGCAGCCCATTGACTGGTCTGTCAAGTGTTGAGATTCTTCTGTCACAATTTGACAGTCATTTTCTCCATCGTTTTATCCCCAAAATTACAAAGTTTGCCTAGGTGCCTAGGTGACATGTAATATGATTTGGGCAGAGAGATGAGTGTTATAGTCATATATGTTTATTTAGCATGATCTCTATAATCTTCATTGGCGTATGCAGTGGTGTCAACTTTAATACGCATTTTGCAGGTAATGAGGCAGAAGTCAGTCATTGCGCATGATAGCCTTTCAAAGAGACAAAGAGCTACACAGGTTCCTGTTATCTTGTCTTCACTGACAGAAAGCAGGGCTGTCCTGTCTACACAGGGCTCCCTCCTTACCTGTGTCCTGTGCTGACCGGGAGAGTCTCCACTCTCCCAGGCTGCGCAAGAGATAGCAAGGCCAGTCTTAATTGTTCTTTGAGAACACAGACTTCACCTCATTATCCAAATTCCACATTGTGATAACCAACACATTAGTTTATTCTTCCTAACTTATTACCTAAAAGTAAGACTACTAAGAGTATGTTTAAATGCTATGGTACATTACTTTGCAAAGACATCAGAGTTGGCCATAAATGAGTTGGAACTCAACCAACACAGCAGTATCAATGGAATATCAATGTGATCTTGAAGACTACCGAAGACTGACAGAATTTGGGTTTTGGACCTTAAGCCTTCTTTTGTTAATCATTTTAATGGAGTTTCTGCTGTCATTAACAGCAAACAAACAGAAAATATTTCACATATTATTTCTATGTATTAAGTAGACAATGCTTAATTTTGTAGCAAGCCTGTCAAAATGGCATTGTGCGATTGGAAAAATTGCAATTCTGCTTTTCGATAAATAATTTTTTAACAATTATTTTGGTTACTAAAAGCACTTTAAGAAAGCTTGAACTGCTTATTCAGAAGCAGCTTGGTTATGTCTACCAAACATTGTGTCATGATATAAAGAAACACACTTTTTAAAGCGTCTTATATTCAGTCGTATTCCACATCTTGTCATTAAAATCCCTGAAAAATTAGCATTTGCGTTATTATTGAATTAGGTACCTGTGAAGCTGCTTCTGGAAAATTTAAATAGCCTCAGAGAGGCAAAAATATTTTTTTCTGGGATTTCTTGGAACCAGAAAATAAACTGCTTTTATAAAGACCAGGATTAAAATCTCCTGGGGAGAAAAAAAAAAAGAAAAAGAAAAAAGAATGCGATTTTGTTAATAGACATTAATAAAAATTTGTGATGATGACAAAATAATAGGATGGACAGCTTAGTGTTATTTTGCCTAACTTTTGGGTTTTAACCTTATAGATTTATTTCTTTATATCAATCTCTGCCTATTAAACTGAATACATTCTTCAGCACTGAAATAGATGCTTCTTCCTTCTCATTCATGTTGCTTTAACTGAGTCAACCACAGGTTCTCTGAGGCAGACCTCAGTTGAAGTAAATCTTCAGGAAAAAAAATCAGTTTTCCTGATACCTGAAAGACATGCTTCTAGCTCTTGTAGAAGCTATCACACCCATGGAATTTTCAGATGTTACTCTGAATTTCTTACAGATCTACTTTCTCTACATCTTTCTAAGCAATAGAATCCCTTGATGAGCTTTCCTAGTGTCTTATGATTTACTGCTCTTTTTATTTCTATAACGTGATTGCAAAATGGCAACTAGAATGCTATATAGTGTGTTTAAAGTGATATCACTCACTTTGTCATTATTTGTGCCTGGGAAAATGTATTTCAGATTTAATTTGGTATTTCACTTCTCATCAATACATCTTTTAGCTTCATTATGCCCTATGACAAGGTATTCACATTTACCTGCCGCATCCCTAAATCCTTCATTTGCTCAATGTGCTCAACAGAATCTGTATACTTCCTTTTCTTTCCCTTATTTACTTCTGCTTATTTCAGCGTAACTTTCCTGAGACACGTCTACCATTTCTTACTGTCTTGCTGAATTTTATGGCTTATTGTTTTATATCAGATAATTGCTCTTTCCTGCCTCCTACTCAGTAAATAAAAATGAACATACATACACACACCGGCACATACATATGCACACAAACAGTAGTTTATTGTTTTTCATCTGGAGCACTATAAATAAAAATCTGTTAATTTTATAGTTACCAAAAGTACACCCTTTTCAAAGTCTTACTGTAATTTTGACATAACAACAGGTGAAGATATTATTTCCCTAAGCACAACTCTGTGGACTTAATGTGGAGTTCTGTAGTGGGTTGACCTTTGCTGGGTGCCAGATGCCCATCTAGCCACTGTCACTCTCCTTCCTCAACAGGACAGTGGGAGAAAATAAGATTAAAAAGCTCATGGGTTGAAGATGGGAAAGTCACTTAAAAGTTACCATAATGGACAAAAAAGCCTCAGCTTGGGGATAATTAATTTATTTCTTTACTAATTAAAATAGAGCAAGATGGTGAGAAACAAAACAAAAACTAAACCAACTTTTCTCCGCTTCCCCCTTTTCCCAACTCATTGAAGGCTCTACTTCATTCTTTCATTCCGAACTCCCCTATCCCTGGCATCAAGTGGTGCAGGAGGGTTGGGAATGGGGGGTTGTGGTCAGTCCAAAACAGTTTGACTCTACCATTCCTTTCTCCTCACATTTTTCCCCTGCTTCAGCACATGTCCTCTCTATGGAATGTAGTCCTTCAGGATAACTCTGCTTCATCATGGGTCCTCCATCATCTGCAGTTCCTGTCATGACAACCTGCTCCAGAGTGGAATCTCCATGTGCCGCAGCTTCCTTCAGGAAATAAACACCTGCTCTGGTATGGTTCTCTCCATGGGCTGTAGGGAAATACCTGTCCCCTCCACTGCTAAAACCTTGCCAGCTACACAATATACAAGCTCGTTCTGCTAACAAGCTCAAAATTTAGGGAACACAAGAATTTGAATAGACAGTGTCTATTAAGTACAATATGAATATCCTTACTTTTCTCAAATTCTGCCTGACAAAAAGACATTTTATATATTTGTCCATTATGGGTATCACGTGTTTGTATTGACAATATATAAGACTTCACCCAAAGTTGTCAGAGTATGCAGGGATCCAACGACGAAGGCGAAGGCCCACTTGGAATTAAACCTGGCAAGGAATGTGAAGGACAATAAGGAGGGCATCTTCAAGTACATAGGAGTAAAAGGAAGACTAGGGAAAATGTGGGCCTGCTGCTGAATGAGATAGGCGTCCTGGTGACAGAGGATGTAGAGAAGGCAGAGTTACTGAATGCCTTCTTTATTTCAGTCTTTACTGCTAGGGCCAGCCTTCAGGAATCCCAGATGCTGGAGTTAGAGAGACTGGAGAAAGGATGACTCTCCTTTGATCAAAGAGGACTGGGTTAAAGATCATTTAGGCAAACTTGACACCCACAAATCATGGGCCTTAATGGGATGCACCCACGAGTGTTGCGAGATCTGGCAGATGTTATTGCAAAGCCACTCTCCATCATCTTTGAAAGGTCATGGCGAAAAGGAGAGGTGCCAGAGGACTGAAGGAAAGCTAATGTCATGGCAGTCTTCAAAAAAGGAAAGAAGGAGGACCCAGGAAACTACAAGCTAGTCAACCTCACCTCCATCCCTGGAAAGATGATGAAACAGATCATCCTCAATGTTATCTCTAAGCATGTAGAGGAAAAGAAGGTTATTAAGAGTGCTCAAGATGGATTCACCAAGGGGAAATCATTCTTGACCAATCTGATAGCCTTCTAAAATGGCATGACTGGCTGGGTGGATGAGGGGAGAGCAGCGGACGTTGTCTACCTTGACTTAGCAAGGCTTTTGACACTGTCTCCCATAGCACCCTCATAGGCAAGCTTAGGAAGTGTGGGTTAGATGAAGGGGCAGTGAGGTGGATTGAGAACTGGCTGAATGGCAGAGCTTCGAGGGTTGTGATCAGTGGGCAGAGTCTAGTTGGAAGCCTGTGAACAACAGTGTTCCCCAGAGGAGCAGTACTGGGTCCAGTCTTGCTTAACATACTCATCAGTGACCTGGATGAGGGGACACACCAGAAAGCTGTGCCACCATTAAGCAAGACCAGGACAGGGTAGAGAGGTGGGCAGAGATGAACATAATGAAGTTCAACAAGGGCAAATGTAGGGTCCTGCACCTAGGGAGGAATAACCCCATGCAGCAGTACAGGTTAGGGGCTGAGCTGCTGGAAAGCAGCTCTGCAAGAGAGGGACCTGGGAGTCCTGGTGGACAACAGGATGACCATGAGCCAGCAATGTGCCTTTGTGGCCAAGAACACCAATGGTCTCCTGGAGTGCATTAAAAAAAGCATGGTCAGCAGTTTGAGGGAGGTCATTCTCCCTCTCTGTTCTGCCCTGGTGAGGACACACTTGGTGTACTGTGTCCAGCTCTGGGCTCCCCAGTTCAAGAAAGACAGCAAACTACTGGAGAGAGTCCAACAGAGTGCTACAAAGATGGTCAAGGGACTGGACCATCTCTCTTATAAGGAAAGGATGAAAGACCTGGATCTGTTTAGCCTGGAGAAAAAAAGATTGAGAGAGGATATCATGAACGCTTATAAATGTCTAAGTGGTGGGTATCAAGAGGATGGGACAGAATTTTTTCAGTGATGCCCAGTGACAGGACAAAGGGGGATGGGCACAAACTGGTACACAGGAAATTCCATCTGAACATGAGGAGGAACTTCTTTACTTTGAGGGTGACAAGAGCACTGGAACAGGCTGCCCAGAGAGGGTGTGGAGTCTCCTTCTCTGGGGATACTCAAAACCCTCATGGATGCATTCTTGTCCAACCTGCTGTAGGTGAACCTGCTTTGGCAGAGAGGTTGGACTAGATGATCTACAGAGGTCCCTTCCAACACCTACCACTCTGTGATTCTGTGATTATGTCTTGTCTTACTATCATTGAATGGTCAGAGTTGGAAGGGACCTTAAAGATCATCAAGTTCCAACCCCACTGCCATGGGCAGGGACACCTCCCACTACAGCAGGTTGCTCAAAGCCCCATCCAGCCTGGCCTTAAACACTTCCAGGGATGGGGCCTCCACAACTTCCCTGGGCAACCTGTTCCAGTGCTTCACCACCCTCACAGTAAAGAACTTCTTCCTAATATCTAATCTAAATCTCCCCTCTTCCAATTTAAAACCATTACCCCTTGTCCTATCACTAGATTTCCTGACAAAGAGTCCCTCTCCAGCTCTCCTGTAGGCTCCCTTCAGATACTGAAAGGCTGCTATCAGGTCTCCCCGGAGCCTTCTCTTCTCCAGGCTGAACAGCCCCAGCTCCCTCAGCCTGTCCTCATAGGAGAGGTGCTCTCTTCCTCTCTCAACCTATTTCTTCGGAATCTTTCTCACCACCTTGCCCTTAACTCCATAAGGATCAAGTCTTCCATCCTATCTCTTTCCTGTCTTACGTAGAAGCCGTCTTGGTCCAAGAACTCATCCTATTCTGAACTTCCAAGGCAGATGTATGAATTTACACTTTCCTACTCGACATATATATGTAATACATATCACTTATGTCTATTAGAATGTACATCTCCCATCCCACCACCTTAAAAGCCAGTGCCACTGCCAAATTGAAGGTGTACTTAGCTACAGCTACAGTAATGTTTTATCTAATTATAGTACTCCAGTTGGTTTTAAGGGCTTGTACTGAAAAATACTGCATCTTTTGCTCCCCCTAAACTGGTANAGGTGGATTGAGAACTGGCTGAATGGCAGAGCTTCGAGGGTTGTGATCAGTGGGCAGAGTCTAGTTGGAAGCCTGTGAACAACAGTGTTCCCCAGAGGAGCAGTACTGGGTCCAGTCTTGCTTAACATACTCATCAGTGACCTGGATGAGGGGACACACCAGAAAGCTGTGCCACCATTAAGCAAGACCAGGACAGGGTAGAGAGGTGGGCAGAGATGAACATAATGAAGTTCAACAAGGGCAAATGTAGGGTCCTGCACCTAGGGAGGAATAACCCCATGCAGCAGTACAGGTTAGGGGCTGAGCTGCTGGAAAGCAGCTCTGCAAGAGAGGGACCTGGGAGTCCTGGTGGACAACAGGATGACCATGAGCCAGCAATGTGCCTTTGTGGCCAAGAACACCAATGGTCTCCTGGAGTGCATTAAAAAAAGCATGGTCAGCAGTTTGAGGGAGGTCATTCTCCCTCTCTGTTCTGCCCTGGTGAGGACACACTTGGTGTACTGTGTCCAGCTCTGGGCTCCCCAGTTCAAGAAAGACAGCAAACTACTGGAGAGAGTCCAACAGAGTGCTACAAAGATGGTCAAGGGACTGGACCATCTCTCTTATAAGGAAAGGATGAAAGACCTGGATCTGTTTAGCCTGGAGAAAAAAAGATTGAGAGAGGATATCATGAACGCTTATAAATGTCTAAGTGGTGGGTATCAAGAGGATGGGACAGAATTTTTTCAGTGATGCCCAGTGACAGGACAAAGGGGGATGGGCACAAACTGGTACACAGGAAATTCCATCTGAACATGAGGAGGAACTTCTTTACTTTGAGGGTGACAAGAGCACTGGAACAGGCTGCCCAGAGAGGGTGTGGAGTCTCCTTCTCTGGGGATACTCAAAACCCTCATGGATGCATTCTTGTCCAACCTGCTGTAGGTGAACCTGCTTTGGCAGAGAGGTTGGACTAGATGATCTACAGAGGTCCCTTCCAACACCTACCACTCTGTGATTCTGTGATTATGTCTTGTCTTACTATCATTGAATGGTCAGAGTTGGAAGGGACCTTAAAGATCATCAAG
>VZTS01010248.1:0-66164 GCA_013400795.1 Pluvianellus socialis | reverse complement strand
TTCCCTTCCCTTCCCTTCCCTTCCCTTCCCTTCCCTTGGCTGCCGAGGGAGACGTTCATCTCAGGAGCGTGGCAACTGCTGCGGCACCGGTGGCCACCCAATTTCCAGGCTTTCTGCGCAGAACGAGGAGCCCGAGGTCCCCGAGTGCTCCCCGGAGGGATGGGATTCGCAGCAGAGCAGCCATGAGAAGAACTTGTGCTGATTCCACCTCTACCTTCCTGTCCCGCCTGGTGGGACCGAGAGTCCCAGAGAGTCAGTGCTGCTCCACTCCTGGACGTTACTGTACTGGTTTCCCTCCAGAAATTCCCAGCTGCATGTGTTCACCAGTTACGCGTCGTAGCGGTACCGATGAATTACAGCCCTTCTCGGACGAGGGCGAGGATTCGGGTGTGTCATTCCAGGGCTTTTAGAGAGGTACAGACTGAATGTTTAGATTTCAATACGGTGCTATTGCTGGTCATGAAAAGCTATTTCTGACTACAAGCGGTGGCTTTGCCGGTGTGCAATACTGCACGGGGCAGCCGGAGGAATAGAAAAATGGAAACTTTCCAGCTGAGCAGGACTGATGGAAAATGAAAATAAGGTTTAATTTCTGATATTTCTTTTTATCAATTCTATTAATGAAATTAATGGCCTATAAAGTGATGTAGAAAGATTGAATACCGCAGGTTCTGTAGTGCTTTTTGTTTTCAATTACTGTTTCGTATTATTTTGGAAAGGAAACATTTCAAAGGACTGTTGCTTAAAGAATGTCTGGGTTTTTTTCCTTTATAATGTTTTGGAGATATATTTGACTGCTTGCACGTGTATGCTGAAGTGATTATGTTCTGTGAGAGCACTGAAAATTCAGCGTGATTGAAAGCAAATTTCTGAGAGCATGGGAACGGGTCAGGAGCTGTGTTTGTAGCACTGAAAATACATTTATAAAACCCTTTGTCTTCAGAAGAAATTGGTTAAGGAATTGATAAAGTGACTTCTAAGATGCGGCTGCCGATACCCGGACGTTTGACTGTTGAACCATCTTCCTCCTGTCTGATCTCAGAGGGAAAAGCTTTCGGGACGTGCTGGTTATCCTGGCAGTCGGCTGTATCCCAGCAGCGAGCTGTATCCCAGCAGTCGGCTGTATCCCAGCAGTCGGCTGTATCCCAGCAGTGAGCTGTGTCCCAGCAGTCGGCTGTGTCCCAGTGGTCAGCTGTGTCCCAGCAGTCGGCTGTGTCCCAGCAGTCGGCTGTGTCCCAGCGGTCAGCTGTATCCCAGTGGTCAGCTGTATCCCAGCAGTCGGCTGTATCCCAGCAGTTAGCTGTATCCCAGCAGTGAGCTGTATCCCAGCAGTCGGCTGTATCCCAGCAGTCGGCTGTATCCCAGCAGTTGGCTGTATCCCAGCAGTCGGCTGTGTCCCAGCAGTCAGCGTGCCAGAGCCATTGCCGCAGTCTCTGCTCCTCTGATTTGTGCGTGTAAATGGCACGTGGGAGCCTTCTGTGGAGTGAGGTTGTAATTCTTTCCTGTGTTCAGCGTTGTCTTTACCTCTCTGCTTCTTCACAATGTCATCTTGACCCCGAGAAGGGGATTTTAAAGATCCTGACCTTCCCATGGCTCAGCACAGGCATTTCATACCGATTAGCTCTGTAAACAGACAGCACTTCTCTACTTCTGCAAGCAGACTTTCCCACAGATTAGTTCCATAAACAAACTAAACAGGGACAGGGGAGAAGAAATGACCTGTATGTGTTAGTGATGAAAATGGAAATAGAATGAAACTGTGCTCTTGGGGTGGAATGCTAAAAGGAGGCAAAAGAGTGGCGTGCTCTTGTACAGCAAGAAAAACTACTCAACACCTGAGATGTGACTCTGTGTGGCCTGAGGAACTGGTGTTGGTGATGTGTTTTCCATTGCTCCTGTTGAAGAATGTTGGAGAGTAAAGTGCGGTAGAATAATTCCCGCCAACTTCCATGGTTAATCCTTCTCATTTTGAACTGTGCCTGTTCTTAAATTCAGAAGAACTTGTCAAAGCAAGCCCGGTGCCAGAGTGCGCTAGAAGATAGGAGGCAGCGTCACTCAGCAACTTTAAATGGAATTCCCTCTTGGTTATGAAAAAACTAGTTCTGTGATACTTATACAGATAAAGGTAATCAAAGTTGTGCAGGGAAAGAAGCGTATACTAAAATACTGATCTACTTATCCCATATTTCAGATGGGATTGTACACTGGGAATTCTGTCAGCATTATATATTAAACAAACTTACTAAATTTAATTTAGGCCTTTGAACCTGCAATTCCTTTGGAAAGAGTTTGAGAACTTGCAATACGATTGGAACTGTAGTGGCAGCCAAAGTGCCGATAAACAGCCATAACCTAATTGTTCGTAGCATTAACCATGAACGTGCTTCCTGCGGTTTACAATGCATTGCTTTGTAAAAGGGGAAAACATTCATCAGTTTATCTTAATGCAAGTCTGACATGATTAAAAAAATTTAAAATGTACTGTTAATTGCTTGGCAGGGAGATGGTACATAAAGGGTATATAATATGAAAGAGATGATTACAATCTACTGCAGTTCCATACAGGATTTCGTGTATTAAAAGACACTTGGTCTCTAAGTGTAAAGCGCCGCAGAGCGTGCTCTGATTCTCTCCTGGGCTCCGCGGTCTGGCTGTGCTGCTGGCACCAGTGAGATGCATTTGGAGCCAGGTGCCAGGCACAAATAAGGGCGTTACACTCTCAAAGATTGATCTGGAATGAGAGATTTTTCAGTGCTGCCTTCTCCAGAAGTTTACACCCCGATATCTTGAAAATATGGTTGGTTTGGTTTGTTTTTTACAAACTTGTTTTTTTACAAACAAGTTTACGAAGTTGTTCGCTCAGATTGTAAATGGTATCTCACGGTATTATTTAAGTGGAGATTTGGGGTTGGTGCAAGCCCCAGACCTGAAGCCAGCGCTAACACGACAGCGCTGCCGGAGCGGCCGGGCAGCGTAGGGCTGTGGCTGTCGGAAGACCCTGCGCGTCACAGAACTGGCTCTTGCCACTGCCATCTGTGTGCCAAAAGGAGTTTCTGTGCGGCTGTCACTCCGAGTCAAGCTTCCTTTTTCAAGCACAATGACTGTGCTCTCAGCGCTCACAGCGAAGATCTGGGGCACTTCTTGCAGTTGAAGTTAAGTAGATTCTTCCCCTCTTCCTCCCTGCCTCCCCCCGCCTTTGAAAACTCGCCAGTGATACCACCGACATGGTAAGGAAGGGGGAAGAGAGTTCATAATGCAGCCCTTTGGCTCGTATGAATTACAGCACTGAGAATGATCCTCAGTGAACTCTTCTGTACCGGGCACTGGCGTGTTGGTTTTTGCCATGACAGGCAGAAAGAAAATGAAGTTTCCAGTAACTCGGCGAGAAACGTCTGTGCCTACACCAGAAAGCAGCGATACGTACTCCAGCTTGAAAGTGGCATCCAAATGTCAAGAACTGCTGTGTTACAAGAACTGTTAAAGTTGCTAGTCTTTCATCTTCCTCTATATTTCCCTCTGTGGGGGGAAGTTTGGTGTCAAGTCCTTAACACCAAACCCTCCTCTCTGGTACCTTCTCTCCACGGATTTGAATGTTGATCTCAATGCTTACACAGTTTTAAAAAGAAAGAGCGAAACAAAGAACCTAAAGGAAAAATGAGATTTAAAGAAGACCCGAAGAAGGAGATGCCACCTGCCAATGAACTTGTGACAGTCCCAAGTGTATTATTGCCCCTCGGTACGGTGGTGAGGCTGTCAGTGGATTCCCACCGGTATTAGTGATGAAGAGCTGATGTCGGTGAATGAATTTAATGTCTAAGACTTGGGGGTTTAATGGAGTTGCTGCCTGGAAGTGAGTGGAAAAGAAGGGAAACTTGACTGTAGATGTTTTGGGTTTGGTTTTTTTGGGCAGGAGGGGTGTGTGAGAGGAGGGCTCCCCTCAAATCTGTCTCTTCCTTTGTCACTTGCAGTCTAGGAAGGGGGTTTGGTTTGGGGCACTGTTAGCACTCTGTTGTCTTTCTCCTTTGGCTTAAACTTTTTCAGGACTGCCTAAGTGAAATTTAGTAGGATTCATCTGTAGATACTAGTTTTCTTGTTTTTTAAAGAGAAATATCTTTTGTAGTTATTCTGTAAAAGGAATTTTATCTGGGTCATCTCCTAAACTACGTGGCTCATTTGCAGGGGGAGTCTGAACCGAAGGAAGAGGTGAGAGACCTTCAGCCCGGCGCTGCCTCGGGGCTCTGCAGAGGCTCCGTCGCAGCGGTTGTCTCTTGTGACGGGTGAAAAACGGTCAGTCTCTCCGCTCCCGGCAATCACTGCTGGGCTCAAAGTGCCGCAAAGAAACTTCTCCTTTTGTATGGCAGTTTCCAGGTGTGGCTTGTTTTGCTATGAAAGTCCCAGTTCAGAGCAAGGGGAAATGAATCCTGACTAAACTGTGGCAAAAGAGCTGAACAAGTGCTTGACAGCAATTACAGCGTCTCAAGACGGTACTTTTCTGTTCAGAAGCAATGACAAAAGGGTATTTTTCCTTACTACTGTTACGTCATCTTTTAAGTTTAAACCATGGAATAAGCTGCTGTCAGCCAGACTATTTCTTTTCAAGATTTAAGGCAGACATTCCTTTAATCAGAATCCAGGTCAAAAGACCTGTAAGAGGAACTTGAATTTTAGAGATTGTCCAAGACTTTTTTGGCCTAATTTACATAATATTCAAGGGAATTTGCTATTGGCGTAGTATGGCGGTGCCACACATTACCTGCACCTAGTCAATAACCTTGTGTGTTACAGATTTCATCACGTACAAGAACCAGGATGGCGCTCACAAGCAGGCATTCCAAAGAAATCAGAAAAAGCTCTTTACACTCGCACACCCCCCAGCTGCGTTCCTGACCGTCGTGCTTGCTAAGGCTCGGCAAAGGCGATACGCAATGTATTGCTCTGCGAGACTGGCTGCGTGCTTCTGTTGGGCTTCAGGTTGTCAACTTGGGGTTTTTGTGTGTGGAAAATACAGTTTAGCAGAGGTGCACCATCAGCCAGTTTGCTGGTGACACCAAGCTGGGAGGGGTGGCTGACACCCTGGAAGCTGCCGTTCAGCGTGACCTGGACAGGCTGGAGAGTTGGGCAGAGAGAAACCTCATGTAGTTCAACAAGGGCAAGTGTAGGGTCCTGCCCCTGGGGAGGAACAACCCCCCGCACCAGGACAGGTTGGGGTGACCTGCTGGGAAGCAGCTCTGCAGAGGGACCTGGGAGTGCTGGTGGCCAACAGGATGCCCAGGAGCCAGCAACGTGCCCTGGTGGCCAAGAAGGCCAGTGGCATCCTGGGGGGCAGCAAGAGGAGCGTGGCCAGCAGGTGGAGGGGGGTCATCCTGCCCCTCTGCTCTGCCCTGGGGAGGCTACAGCTGGAGTGCTGTGTCCTGTGCTGGGCTGCCCAGTTCCAGAAGGACAGGGAACTGCTGGGGAGGGGACAGCGAAGGGCCACGAAGATGATTCAGGGCTGGAGCATCTCTCTGATGAGGACAGGCTGAGGGAGTTGGGGCTCTTTAGCCTGGAGAATTGGCATTTTTTTCTGCTAACCTGCATGAAAGTTCTGCTGTCTCCAAGCCAGAAACAAACTGGTTTTTTAGGCAGTCTTAACTAAAAGGCCTGCACTTGATGTTGAGATGTGAATAGTAAGACTTGGCAGGAAATTCAACGGGAAAACAAATGTAACTTTAATGCTCAGATTAAAAAAATAATCAAGACATACTTTAGATTGCATTATCAGTATTCTTAAAACATGGAGCGAGTCTTGCCCTTGGTCGTGTCCGTTCGTTTGCCCGTTGCCCCGAGGGCCAGGAGCAGCGCTCGACGGTGCCGCTGCCCTCGTCCTGCGCCGATGAGGAAAGGCTCGTCTGGTTTTGGGTACTTCTAGTCATGCTTCAGGGATTTTTTAGGTGAGGAGAGTCTAATCTAATTTTCGCATTGTCACACAAAAATTAGAAGCAGCCTCTCGATAAATAACATGTTAGTTTATTTGTTTTTTCAATCTATTTTGTTCCCAGCTTTTACTGAAGCGGTTGTACTGGGAAGAAATCCAAACTTCCCGTGCTGCCGAAAGAAGAGTGAAAGCTGTGAGCTGTTAAAGTTCTAGAGGGCTGACATTTTAATTAGCTGCTATTAATCAGTAAGTTGAGGAAGTTACTAGCATACTGCCACTTCAGTATGGTATTTAAATGACTTTTTTTTCCCCCAGTTTGTACAACCATCAACTTCTTTAAAGTTTGTAATAAACTGTGATACAGACCATGTTTTCGTCTGTTTTTTTCTGAGAAATCTGAAGTTTTGCGTGGAAGTTATGAGACCCTGAGCATTGCTTGCTAATGTCACATACTGAAGTAAGATTTTTTCATTTTGTATCTGTTTTATTTAGTGGATAGTAATTGCACATCTCAAAAATGATAAAAAGATAGATTCTTGGCTAGGACTGCAGCCCGTTGGCGTAGTGCAGTTCAGCCCTGCCATCTGAGGGAAGCTTGATGTCCCAGCTCTAAGCACTAAGCTCGGGAGCGAAATGCCCCTTTTGAGAAGGTGCTTGAATGAAAATCCTTGCGAGTGGCGCTCTCTCTGGACACCTGGGCAACGACGAGTTTATGTTTTCAAATATGTCTTGGTGGAGTGATACAAACGAAAGGGAAAAGAGAGAAGGAAAGGAGTGGGTTGGAAGGTTTCTTGTTGCTTAGTATAAGACCTGAATGTACTGTGTAATGATGGTTTTTTATTAATTTACTTTTTTTTAGCAAAGACTTTTAAAGGCATATTGAAGGATAGCTTGTTTGAAGAAGCTTAAGTGTATTTCATGCATTTTACAGACCATCTGGCTGATGAATCTATTGTAAAGGAAGTGGGCTCATTACTAGTGATTTCTGTCAGCGACAAGTCTGATTTTAGCAAAAGTGTCATGGATTTGGGAAAACGTATTCTGAAAATATAATTAAAACGCAAAAATCAAGACTCAGTAATTAGAATGAATATCAAAAATTGAAAACATTTTGAAATGCCAAATGTAACCTTGTACAGAAAGTCTTCCTCTATGTGGAGCATCAGCTCTTAATCCAGTCCAAGTCCTCTGTCATAATTTCTCTCAATTTAACAGTACACAGTGAGGCTTTTATCTGTTCTAAAGAATTTGAAAGGTTCGCTATTCAAGAAAGTAGAGGAAAAATTAAACAGGCAGAAACACTTTCTATAATTTAAAGCCTATGAAATGATTGCAGAGATGAATTAATGGCAAAAAATAGACAGGCTAAGTGGGTTTTTTCCTCTGGAAAATATGAGGAACGATGATTTATTTCTGCTTTTCTGGTTTCAAACATACTCGACAAATTAAAAGTTGGAATTTCTGGTGAAGCTTCTAAAACAAAGCCTACAGTGGAAGTTAATGTCTGCTTTATGTGCTGATCATCAAAATGGAATTTGGCATTTTTCAGTTTTTCTCAGGGAGAAAGAAATTTTTAGGGAGTTGCTCCATATACCTATGAAAGTTAAAGCTTTGTGCGTGGGAGACTTTCTGGGTTGATACTTGATGCTTTTTTCTGTCTGTGAGAAAATGAGACGGTATTGTTTTGGTTCTCAAACAGGAGTTTCAACTTGGATGTCTATCCTTCGATGATGTTAGTTAAGTTTTGTCATTTAGATAAAATTTTGAAAAACAGAGACTAATTTTAAAAGTTTGGGTGTTAAAATATATTTTTGATTTGCTGCTTTTAACCCAGACATCAACACAATGAAAGAAATTCAGCAAACACTTTTGCTGAATCCAAACGTCAGTTTTCAGCATATTAACTTTTTCAGAAGAGTTCCCAGTGGGCATATGTGGGTTCCTGCTGAATTATGCATAAATGCGGGCCTGGGGATAAATATTTAGTTTTGTGCTTTCGGTGGCGAGTTATCCTTTTGAATAGGAAATATTTGAAACTAATTAGTTGAAAATCTGTTCAGTTCATGGCTGAAGGTGATTTTTTGAGTCTCCACATCTGCTAGACTAGAAATTTCAGTCACAAAGGCAGCTTCTACAGCTAGTTTAGGTTGAATGCATGAAAAAAACCCCAAAACCCCACAAACTAAAGAACTCCTATCAATAGATTTGTTCCGTGGAACATCCCGTTTGTTTTCCTGGGATGGATTGCAGTTAACGGCACGTGGTTATAGTACATCTCAGAATAAAGCAAAGAAGAGGGGGAGGGAAAAGCCTCGTGTTAATTACGGCTGTTAGAAGCACCCTATCGTTTTGTATTTCTGGGCTTTCTTAAACTGTGCCTACACCGACTGTAACTTTGCATTAACTTTGTGGAGCTGTTTGGTCCCTGTATATAGCACAGTAACACTTCCGTTTGAGCGCTTCCAAGGGATCGGCTCGGACACGTGCATTAGTTGGAGAAGGCGCAGCGGTACTACGGACTGTTGGAATGCCATTCTTGAGGCAGTTTGTGTAAATTCATGTATTTAAGCACCGAAACAAACGCCGCACCACTATTAGTAGATTTTTTTCCAGGTAATCTTGTTCCACTGTAGGTCCGTGTTACCCTAGCGGGTCGTTCAGTTACTAATCCAAACTGTGCAGCCTGTTTTGCGGTCGAGTCGTGTTTCCCACGCGCTGGCTCGTTGCGCGTTGGGCTCGGGCGAATGCTCTGCGGCCAGCCGCTTCAGTGGTGAATGGACACAGCGCTGGTGGCGGTGGCGTTCGGCGATGCGTCATTAGAGCGCGTGGAAGGTGGACTGTGCGCTGTGTACACCTGGCCCGACAGAGTGACTCGCAGCAAAACAGCGTGTGCTGCTGCCTGTCGTGCATTGCACTCGGCGCCGTTCCGAACGCACCAAACAGCGCGGGCTTCTCTTTTCTTCCCTTTGTCCTAGACTTCATGAAGCGGGGAAAGGGGGCAGAATGAGTCTTTCTGCCCGCCGAGCCGTTGGAGAGCTTGCAGCAAGTGTTAAAAGCCATAGGTTTTTAAAAATACTTATATTTATGTATGTTCAAGCCTTCAGACAATTTACTTTTCCGAGTTCATCTGCAGTCACCCTTGTGCTGAAACACAGCGGTGCTGCTGGTTAACCTCCTGATGTATTCCAAAGCCATCGTTTCCCCCCCCACACACACGGTGTTTTCACTCCGCAGCGCCTGTGCTGGAAATTCAGAGGCTGCATTTTTAACGTTTCAAATGGATGAAAGAAGTGAGGGCTACGCTACTCTAATGTTCCTTAAAGCACAGGCTCCAAGACGTGGGAATTGATTACTGATGGAGTAAATGCACATGTTTGAGATAAAGCACACTGTCTGGATTTCAAATGACGGAAGTGAAATGAGGGATGTAACAGCCATCCTAGGCCGAGGTGGATTGCTCCAACCCTTGGCTGTATAATGCACCTTTTCTGCCAGGACACAGGGGCCAGGAACAAGCGCTGGTTGAAGCCTGGAGTTATGGCTGGTAAAACGCCCGGATACCTGCAAGAATGGATCTCACCAGCGCTGAGCTCATTTGCTCTTCTTGCAGATTAATTGGCTCAGCAAACAGTCTTTTGTTGAAGACAAACAAGTGAGAGATGAGGGCTAGTTCCTGAAGTACGACAACAAGGATGTTGCAGTCCTCGGTGGCGAGGCCAGAGCTCGTCCCGCTGGCCGTTCCCCGCTCCCTGCTTTCGGAGCCGGGGGTCCGGCCGGCAGCGAGGCGCAGTGCCGGCTGCCGGAGCGTGGCAGCTTCTCCCGCCGCTCGTTCTTGCTCCCGGTGCCTTCTCCGGCTGCCGCCAGGCGCTGCCCTGCCTCCCCTCCCTCCCTGTCGGCAGCAGCTCCTGTCCTTCCAGCCGCTCGGGAGAGCACGGGAAGCGCTGCCGGTGCCTTTCGTGCCGGCGGAACACGGCTCACCGGCTTCTCCCACCTCAGGGCCGCCGGGAAGAAACCTGGTGCCTTTTTTGCCTGCAGTCTGCCACGGCGGCGTGGTCTCAGAGTGACGTGAAGAGCCAGCCCAGGCCTAGTTAGTCCATGGAAATCTGGAAATGATGTCCAATGCAGTTAAAAAGCTGTATTTTACGATTTCACAATGATTTTCACTTTTTCTTTTCACTTTGCTATGCACTTCTTTTTACAGAGATGCTTCTCAAGCGTAGTAAGACCACGGATGTAAAACAAGTCCATGTCAGAGGTTCCCACTGCCCCTCTGGTCTCCTCTCCAAGAAGTGCTCTGCCTTCATCCACCTCCCCCCAGCAGGGATCTCTTGCGGCTGTGGGATGGGGGAACAGTTGCCGCTGGACGCACGGATCCCGTTTCTGCGTTAGCCACGGATTCCCTTCCTGTTTATCTCTTGGGAGTGAAAAGCAACCAACACTCTCCACACCCAACTACAGTACAGCGTCAGCGTCGCCTTTTACATTTTTTAAGCAGCAGATTCTTCTCTTGGGCTTTTTTGTTGTTGGGGTTTGGGGTTTTTTTCAGTTCTGGATGCGAGCAGGCAGTCAAATAACAACATTTAAAGTAATATCTTTTCCTCCCAACCTGTGCCGTTTGTTTACAGCCGTTCCTGGAGAGACAAACAGTTTAGTTCCTGTTTCTCCTGCCGACAGTCGTGTTCCCGTAGCAGCAAAGGGGAAAGGACGAGGCCTCGTGGTGGCTCCCAGTAACATTTCTAGACTGGGGACTACATGGTCCTAGAAAAGAATCCTGTATAAGCTACTGGCACCTGGAATTTGGATGCTTTCTACCAGAAACTGGAGTGAATTTTGGGCTGTTTGTTTTCTGTAGTAGTTTGATTACTGAAATGGTAATAAATGAATTTTGTTAGATACTTAGAAAGAAATTATTTGCTCTTACTTGAAAATGTATTGGTCAGGATTTCCTTGACAGGGTTTTTATTTTTCCCCATTGCATGAGTAAGATTTGATTACAGCTAAGGAAAAGGCTTTTATATTGCCTCAGGCCTTGACAGTTATCTAATAAATAATTAAAAGTATTGTAAATCTTACTGCAGTGGCTTTCCCAGCTGTTACTAGATAGAGTAGGGAATGAAAATAAAAAAAAAAAAAGATATTTTGGTCCCATTTCCACTGATGTAAAATCAATTATTTGCTTCCCTATAATTTAGGCTCATGAAGTTGTACAACTAGGGGGATGCTCTGGAGAAGCCTGGAAAAAGTAGAAGAGAATTGTGATAAATATTTCAGTTTCTGATACTAGTTTTATTGACTGAGGAAAAATATAATGAGCCCCAGTCGTCCTCCCATTTCTCATGGAGTTCATGGAAATTTAAGATGGGGATCAGCCTCAGTAGATGGCCAGAGCTGTATCGATCACCTCTCTGAGGCACGGTTCTTTCCTGACTGATGGATCCCACAGTTCCCTGGATTGCCTATCCCGTTCTTTCACTACTCATATGGGTAGAAAGATGTTCTTGTTTTCTATCTGAAATGCCACAACATATATATATGTATATCTACACATTTTTAGTTACTTGGATAGACTTATTTGATATGATGGCAGTTACTTTAATGTGAAGTATGTGCGCATTTAATTTTCTTTCTCCGTAACAAATTAGGAAAGCAAATTCCTTCATGCATTTATTGAATTAAATATTTCATACTTTTTAGTGGAAATGAATATAAACATGCAAAACCACAAAAGGCATTTGTTCAAATCGAGCGGTTCCTGTGCTAGTATGAAAGGAGAAAGTGAGTCGATGAACAATCTTCCTTTTTGCCCATGTTTTTCCCAAGGACTAATCTGCACTAGTCCCTGACTTGACTCTTGAACTAATTTTAGATTAAAAAAATGTTTATCCATATGTCTTCTAAAGATTTCAAAATACAAAATTTTCAGACAGGATGAGATTTCCACCAAGTGTAGATACTCCAGGAAAAGCTGAGACTTTTACTGTCAAAAAAACCACCCATCACCTCCCCCAAAAAACAAATAAAGAAACCCTATTTTGTGCATTTCTGAGATCATCTCTCTGCTCAAGATAATTTAACCAATATTTTAGCAGAGGTGCTGCACCCCGCCGTCCTGCCTGTGAGGATAAGGAACGATAAGGAGAACATTGTTTTGTTTGTACTCAGATGGAAATTCACTTCCCAAAAAAGCAGGATGCAGTGGCAGCCTGAACTGATAATGCGTTGCACTTACTAATCACAAGAACATGAAGTTTGTCTCTACAGTGCAAGTTGCCAACCTCGTATGTACAGCCGGGCATTAGGGAAACTCGGGAATGATGGCAACCATCCCAGAGGTTGCTTTCAGCAGAGGTTTTGCCCTCTGACTTGCCCATATCGGGGAACAGAAAAGGTCATTGTGCAGAAGTTTGTGTGGCAGGAGGGTGGAAGGTGATGTCTGACTCCACGCTTTTATTCAGCTGATGATCTTTATTTCCCCTTTTACTTCTCACGCGACTTTTCTGAAGCTGATGTGTGGCTGCATTCATTTTGAGTTTGTGTTCCTCTCTCTACCCTTGCTACGAACTACAATCACTCGACCCCCGTGGGACTTCTCGTCTCCAGGATGGGATTAGCTGTCTGTTCTCCCCGGGAGAACCTTCGTGACACGCGCTGAGTTTACGTGTGGTATGCATAGACAAGGGAGTACTCAATTCTGGAAGGAATATTTAGGGTTACCTTACGTGAGATAGTAAGATGCACTGTGAGGGAGAAGATGTGGTGTTCCTCGGGGGGGCACTGGGACCGGGGCTGGTTCACACCGTTGCTGGCCACAGGGGTGTCGGGACCGGGCGCACCCTCGGACACTTTGCCGAGGACACCCAACTGTGCGGAGCGGTGACGGGCTGGAGGGAAGGGATGGCATCCAGAGGGACCTGGACAGGCTGCAGAGGTGGGTCTGTGCCAGCCTCATCCAGTTAAAGGGCCAGGTCCTGCACGGGGGTCCCCTGCCAGTGTCTGAAAGGGGCTCCAGGAAAGCTGGGGAGGGACTCGGGATCAGGGAGTGGAGCCATAGGATGAGGGGGAAGGATTTAAACTGGAATAGGGGAGATTTAGATGAGATATTGGGCAGAAATTCCTGGCTGTGAGGGCAGTGAGCCCCTGGCCAGGGCTGCCCAGAGCAGCTGTGGCTGCCCCATCCCTGGAGGTTCAAGGCCAGGTTGGACGGGGCTGGGAGCAGCCTGGGCTGGTGGGAGGTGTCCCTGCCCAGGGCAGGGGGTGGCACTGGGGGGGCTGGAAGGTCCCTTCCCACCCAAACCAGTCTGTGATTCTATTATTCTATGATTTGTAGGTTCATGTATTAAAGTAAATTCCTTTTATTTAGTAATCATTTAGCACATGGAAAATTCTTATTTGCTATTACAAATGTTACTGGATTAAAGGATGCTTGAACGCTTGAATTAAAGGGTGTGTTTAAATATTCCTGCAAATTATAGGATTGACTTGATGTGACTGTGAAGTCTTGCCTGAGTAAACTAATAGCAGTGAGTATAAGCAGTAAATAATTCAGATTTGTACACAGTTCTTCCCCGCAGACACTGAGTGGCTTATGTTCTTTATCCACTTAGTTTCCTGTGTTAAGATGTCAAGCAGTTGCTTAGCTTCCTTTAACTTATATGGCAAATCCCAGCTTTTTAACCATGTCTGCTGAATTATACATAATGTTCACCTGT
The DNA here is from genome assembly GCA_013400795.1 of Pluvianellus socialis. NCBI lineage: Eukaryota > Metazoa > Chordata > Aves > Charadriiformes > Charadriidae > Pluvianellus > Pluvianellus socialis. Next base: position 52,541 of record VZTS01010248.1, on the reverse strand, counting down.
ATTGTAAAAACAACCCCGCGAACGAAAACCTGACAGACCCTGCAGCCAGAACTGTGGCAATGTGTTTTGTTGTTTGTAATTTTAAGCAAGGCCCCCATCCATTGCACGTGGAAGTAGCGCAGACCTCTTATTGCATGTTCAAGTTTATTTGTAGCTGATATATTTTGCCAACAATACCTCTTTTTGCTTCATAGTTATCATACCTGGCACCCATACCAACACAGCTTATCCAGAGCATTACTCTATTACACATTTATACTGAGGATACAGAGTGTTTTTTATTTTCTTGTCTCACCCTGCTCCTCTCGCTTTCCTGCCATCTGCTGAACAAGAGGGTTTATTCCCCTTCTGCCGTATCTCACGTGGTATGAGCAGGAGATGCTTGAACCGTCAGTTATCACAAGTTGTCAGGCATAAAACTTACAACCTTTAGGGCTAGGTAGAGAGTGCCTTGTTTCCTAGGAGACCGTCACATCCTTGAGTGGGGGTAAAAATGCCTTCTACAGTGTCTGCTATTTGGCCAAGCCAGTACTTTATCTGAACGGCGATAATATCTCACTTTACCATTTTTTTAGCAGAATATCTATGGAGAAGCATTTTGAGATGGTGTATTAAAACCCTCACAATAACACAATGCTAAGCAACGTCAACATGCCGACTCCAAAATCATCATAGTGTTCTAAGGAAAAAAAAAAAAAGAAGTAGCGTATTTTCAAAATGCTGCTTACATTAAGTACTGAGTTAAAAATCAGCGTAAGAACTCTGTAATCACAAAGGTTAGGCAGCCCTGTAGGAATTAAACAGGGCTGTTAGGGTTCCCAGGCGGTGGAGCGTCCTGATGGGATCCTTGGGCCCAGGTTGAATACACGTGTCGTTCTCATGCTTTTGGGTCCTTGTCCTCCTTTCCCCCCTCCTTAAGACATCAAAATCCAAGTAACGGAACTAAAACTTGTGGCTGTCCTTAGTTTCTGGGGTTATTTGTGCTGCAGTTGTAGACCAGCCTCAGAGAGTTACTGTAAAGTCTTAGTGCTGGGTTGGTTTTATCCGTCGCTGTTGGGTGAGCCCCCTTTCAAATCCAAAGGGACCAAAAATTCACCCTCAGGCTGTCTTTTTCTCTCTCTCTCTCCCCTCTACAATACTCCAGAGCCCTGGTGCACTTTCTGAATTGCTCTTTTGCCTTCAGGCGGAGCAAAAGGTGCAGCGGAGGGCTTGTGTCTGTCTTGGGTGGGTTTAAAGTGGCCTCTGTAGCCCCTAATGGGACATGCCCTTTTCCACCAGAATTTTACTCTTCTCGAGTTGTGAAGTTTCCCTTCGCCACCCTGGCCCTTTAGGTAAACTCCTGGCTAGCCCAGCTCCAAAGCAGTGTGCAGCGGTGGCCATTTCCATTGGTCGTGTAGGAAAGCACATCGGTGAGCGCAGAGAGTGGCGATGTGCTTGGGATGATTTGTACTGCTGAGGAGACTCAGACATGGCAACACGTGCGAAGGGAGCCCTTCAGGCCCGTGGATTATCCAAAAGTTGTACAATAATTTTCTTTAATCCTTGTCTTCTAAGCTCTCCATTTCTCTCCTCACAAGGTGGCTCGTAAGAAATGAGCTGATTGAGCTCTTTTGGAGAAATCAGCCAAGGGCTTTCAGGTGGGTCTGGTAGGTGAGCACCCGACATCCTTCTGGGGGAGCTGCGGGTGAGAGAGTGAGCAAACTGGGAGCAATATCCGCAGGATTCATAAGAGCCCAGAAGCCTCTTTAAATGCTCTGTGTGTGTGTTTTAACACAGCGTCAGGAAAGAGTCATGCTTCACAGCTCCTCGTGCACCTCGTGGCCCAGCTTACCTGTAAGGGCAGAAGCAGGTTATAGACTGCAATTGCTCAGATGCTCGTGCAGCACGACAGGAGGAAGTTCAGCCCTTTCCCAAGCTGCTCTAGAAAACAACCATGATTTCTGCTCTCTTGGCTTCTGCACGCTGCCAGCACTCCATGTTCCGTGGGGAATGGTGGAACCGCGCTTTAAAAGTACTTCACTTTCACTAGCAGGGGACAAGAGGAAGAAACTGCAGTATGGTCCTGGTTTGAGCAAACTATGGAAAATATTCATCTGCCAAAATGGACTCCTTTCAGAAAAGCAAAGCAAAGAAACCACTTTTCTTAATACGGGGTGAATAGCTGGAAAATACAGAGAACTATAGTGTAAAAACAGCTGTTAGTAATAGTGTGTCTTATCATGCAGGTCATTTATTCTGGAATTTCCATTATATTAGGAACTATCTGGATAAGTTTCTTAATAAAAGCAAATTAAAAATAGGTACTTTGGGTTTACTTAGAATATGTGCTGAAAGAGAGGGGCTAAAGTTTCTATGTCTTGGGGACTGAATTACATTAGCTTATTGCTACTGTCTTATGAAACAGATTTGATGTACCTGTACTATTGAATTTTGAGTAGCACTCTGGCTCATCAGCTGCTTCTTTAGTATTATAGTTCTCTCCCATATTTAGTGTGAAATCATAAAGATTCACATAGAATCTTAGTCTCAGTTTTGTTAGCGTTATGTGCCTATTGGGCATGTTTGAAAGTAAAAATGAGAAGATACCAGCTAGTGAAAAAATAGCATAAACAAAGAGCGTTTCACAATACAAATTACCTTTTTCCCCTTGTAAATAGCATTCATTATTTTCATTAAGAATTTAAATGAAATTATATGCACACAGTTTGGGATAAAAAAAATTATTATCAGCAAAATGTCTAAAAGTGAGTATCTACAGCATCTCTTAATTGCATCTTCTGTGTTTTCAGTGTTTTGCGTGTGCACAATAACAAACGGCAGGCCAGAAGGCGGTGGGTTTACGGACACCCCTGGCAGTTGCTCTGCTCTGCTCTCCTGCCCTCGGCAGCTGCCCCTCCTTAGCTGAGGTCCCGGATTGGATCCAGCTGGGAAGGTGATTAATGGCTCCAGCTGGGAAGGTGATTAATGGCTCTACAAGAGCTCAGGTAACGGGGGTGTTTTCCCACTGCTGAGCCCGCAGGGAGAGGGACAGGGAGGTTGTAAGCTGATCAAGTAGATGTGGAGGAAAGTGTATCTTCTTGAGAACCTGAGTAGGCATGAAGGGCTCGGAAATGCTGGAGAGTTCATCCTCTGCAAGGGAGAGAAGGCTAAAAATAGTTGAGAAGAAGCGAAGGCTTTTGTGCGCTGCTTTTCGTTGTTTGTTCTCTTGCTGTGACTGGGGGAGATGGAGGTATCGTCGCCCGAGGTAGGCACTAAGCAAGGCAAATGGCTGATGGTGAGACCTAACCCGGGAATGAAGGGCTGGACTGGAGAGCCTGTGCTTTGCCAGGGAACGAGCGGATGATTTCTTTAGGGAACCAGTTTCCGAAAGCACCTCAGCAGAGCTGAGGTATGGGGAGCACCGAGTAGGGCTGGGTGGTCCCTTGGAGCACGAGGGTGCTCACGCAGCCCCCAGCACGACGCGCGGTTCCTTCCCTTGCCGCGCGCAGGAGCGCTGGGTGCCCGGAGCCAGAGGGACGGCGGGTGTTGAGGGGCATCACGGGGTGCTGCAGCGTGGGGCAGCCCCAGAGGCAGGTTCCCCCTGTCAGTCTAAAGGAGCGTTGCTGGGACGGAGCCGTTTGTTCGGAATTTTACTATGAAAGATCGATTCTGATGCAGAAAGGTCTTGGCTTAATCTACAAGTCGAGTTTTTATGTATAAAATGTCTTTAAGCTGATTGTGTCTCTGGAAAGAATGAAAGCTAGATGAATGGGGGGAATTCAGAGGGACTTTTGAGTCCCGTTATTTGTATCTACTTTGTATTTTTGCAATGGAAGTCACAAGAGTGTCACTAAAGATGCTGCAAAAAATTCCTTGGAGGTGTTCCAGGCACAGCGTACTAACTGCGGTTCAGTCTAACTTATTTTTGTCTGTGTAGTCCATTTTGTGCTGCCAGTTTGATGCAAAAAATTGTTTTGTTTCATTGTAGGGAAAGGTGAACATGGAAAGCCGTACCCTCTTACAGAGGAAGACCATGATGATTCTGCTTATAGGGAAAATGGCTTCAACATTTTTGTTAGCAACAATATCGCGCTGGAGCGATCCCTGCCAGACATCCGACACCCCAAGTATGTACATTGCTTCCTGCACTACTTAATTTTAAGTTTTTTATCTTTGTGTATTTCCAAATAACCTTTTTTCCTGGAAGGTCAAACATGAACCCTCAGCCAACAAAACGTGGCCATTTCATTAAATAGGAAATGGAAAGTTCACACTGTTGTTAAATCATCTGCTCTACCTGTCTTTTAAACTGGCCTCTTATGCTACTAGTAAGAGACTAAGAGTCTAGAAGGCCTCTCTTAATTACAGAATGATTTGCATGGCATTTCTGGGTAGTGATTTGTTAGGCAGTGATAAATAACACTTCCCGTGGTGTTTCAGGTTCTCAGCTGGTAGTGGCTGGGGGGCAGGGTGACGAGTTGCACCAAAACTTTTGGGAAAACCTTGGGACCGGTGTTCCCATAGTGTTTCTCTAGGTTTATTAGCTAAAGAGTGAAAGCCGTCCAGTAGGTACAGCTTCTCAGGCGCTGATGCTGCGGCTGGATTACGCAGGGTAGAACTGAGTGAAAGCTGGAGGAGCGATGAAGAAATGCCCGTGTAGAACTGGGGGGGGGGAGTGAATGATGGTGTTGTTTCTTGGTAGCAGCAACAGCCGGTGGAGAAATAGGATAAAGATTTTTTTCTGGAAAATAACCACTAAGCTAAAAATGCTCATGCAGTTCTCGGCAAACGTAACTTTCTTTGATGTTCTGTAACTTTTGGCTGCCTTACACAAGGGGTAAAGCTGTCTCCCTGCAGCAGCAGAGGGTACGTGTGCCTCCCGAGGCCTCAGGCTCAAGGGGGGGTGATTTACTTTGTCTCTTTGCCTGGTATTTTTCCCCCCTTCAATTGGGTGTTGTGCAATTAGTGTATAGGGGAAAGGTACAGGAGTGTCACAGCACTAATTGTCTCCGTGGCTAGGTTGTCTTTGCCTTCAGGTACAGGGCTGGTCTTCCAGGTGAAGACATCTGCTCACTTCTTAACCTGTACAATTTTCCTGTGGGAATTAGTTGGGAATCCTTCAGGGAACGGAACAGAACTTGAAAGCTTGACAGAAGTTGGTGGTGGGTGGAAAGAGAAATATCATGGCAACTAATGCTTCTCATTCCGTCAGATGTGGGCCTGTCCTTTTCAAAGAATGAACGGTGTATAGTTGTTTGCAAAGTAAGATTTTTTTAAAATAATTCACAATGGTGAAATTAACAAAAAATATTTAAAAAATAATCTTTTGTTGGAGGTGTTTCCTATTGCCATGGTGCATTGTTTTGAGAAAACACTGTTTATCTGTTAACTCTGTGCAATATTAATATATACAAATATAATAAGACTCTATATTTTAATATAAAATATTTTTTTAATAAGCTGTATCTTTTGGTTACTTTGTTTGGCTTCCACTTTGCCAAGTTACTTGCAATTATTTATGGAAAGAGTGCTTTCAAGAAGTTTGTGTTCTAATGTACAGCTGTACAGCATCAAAGCTTTGTTAAATTACATTGCTGGCTCATCGAGCGTCCTCCTCTGTTAGCAGAATTGCAGGGAACAGTTACTAAATCCAAAAGGGAGCTGACGTGTTGATCCTCCCTTCCTGCTTTTTGGAGGTGGCCTTGTGGCGGTCTGTTTGTCACCTGCTCCTGCCCGCAGCGGGTGACCTTTCCCCGCTGTCCCCGGGAGCGCCACGCGCCCTGCGTCGGCGGAAATGGCGTGTTGGGAACACGCCGGTGCCAGGGGGTCCCTCCACTGCAGCAGGCCCTGGGGGACGTTCCCCTCGGCGCCTCCTCGGGGAGCCTGAGCCCCTGGGTGTCTGCGTGGCGCGCTCGTTCGCTTCAGCAGCTTCCCGCGGCGCTCGGAAGTCTTGTGTGGTCGGGCTTTTGGTGTCGTGCCCCACATTGTGTCCTTCTGACCTTCCTCAGGTCGAACGCCTGTAGCACAAGTAGTCCGTTAGTTAATTGACTGTATCATTCATCTTCTAAATGTAAATATTAAAAAAAAAAAATAATCTTCCTGGGCTGTTTGCGTACGAGGTAGCACGTGGGCTGAGGTGACCGAGCTGTGCCCTGCACTTCTGAGGGCTGCACCTTGAGGGCAGTCCCTGTCCCAAACGTCCCGGGCGTCTGACCCACTGGTGGGCACAAACGCGGCTGCCGGGAGCGTGACACCACGCGGGCCGGTCCCAGTCTGCGCGGCGCTGTGCTGGGAAAGGGTCGCTGTGTCCCCTGGGAGCCGCGTGTGACGCGGGAAGCGGCTCGTTCCCCGTAAGGTAGGACTCGCTGGAGAAGTGTGCGACTCGTGTGCCGCAAACGGCGTGTGCATCGGAATAAAACCGGAGCAGGTGATTCCGGTGAGGCAAGATGCAAGGGCAGCTTCCGAGTGTTATAAAGGGCTTTTACTTTGTGGAGCTTCTAACTGCCCTTCAGCTGATGAGTACTTTCTTTGGCGTCTCTGGGGTGGGGATGCCGTTATGGCAGACCTCGGGTTCTCCAGCCTCTGTCTCTGGTCAGCGTGTGCCATTTGCACGGGGCTCGTCTGCCCTGAAGACTAATTTTCTGAAAATGTTGTCTGGCATCTGTTTTAATGAACCAAACGGAATGGTTTTATTGCCATCAGCAGAGAAAATGCACATAAACGAACCCTCAGATACAACAAAAACTGAGTGGTGAATCTTGTGACTTGGCTCGAAAGGTATTTAAGTTGGAAGAGCAGCTGTAGTGGTTTCTACGTTTCTCTGAAATCACTTCATCAGAACAATCTTATTTCAACGTCTTGGACCAAAGAAATTTCAAGTTCCACTTCTAAACGATTGGTTTTCTGGGAAGCATGCAAAGATAGCAGATAACCCAAACTCGCTTTTTTTAATCCAAATGAACTTTCTCTTTCTTGGTCTCTTTGGAAACTGGGCTCAGGATTTGTGACATACATCTTCTGGGGAGGGGAACAGGTGGAATTAAACAAATGCTTAGATAATTAAGCTCTGATAAATTCAGGGTTTCAATTTTTTCATACTATTCCTGGGTTTTTCCTTTAGGTATTATGTGTTTCAAGCACTTCAGCAAGATGTATTCAGGTTGGTGCTTCTTTCCTCTTATGAGACACTAAAATGTGCGTACGGTAAAAATCCCTGGAGAAATGGAAGTTAACTTCTATTTTAAGGGTGACTGAACAGCTTCCCTGTGTCCTTAATATGTTTCTGTTGCATCCTGCTGCTGGCTCCCCTGGTGGGGTTTTTTCTGTCTCTTGCAGCTGCGCTTGAAGAATATTTTTCCCATTTCTGAGTGCTCTTTGCAGTCTTGTTTCTGTCCCACCCTTGTGCAAAAGTCTTCTCACAGTGGACGGTCTTGCCGAGTTACATTAGCTAATTCTCTGTTCTTTGCCCTCAGTCATCCCCTGGCTTTAAGTTGAAAAAAAAACCCTAACAACAAATCCTAGCTCTTTTACTTTTTCTTTAATTCTAAGTGAGAATCTGAAGCAGCGTTATCACCTCAGTTCCTTGGGATTTCAGGACAGGACTGGTTTAGTAAAAATAAGAGTTCTGGTGACCTACAGTGGAAGGCAACATAGAATGGGTTTAGGGTAGTATTGAGAGCTGGCGATGGAATTGCTCTTTATGAGTTAACTGTTTTGTACCAATATGAAAAATATTTCTAAACCCTCATGTGGGTTTAGAAACCCCCAACTAGTGGGTTGTTCTTTTTTCTTTTCACCTGCTCCATGCCACTTTCTGTAGTCTGGTATACAACAAACCCGCTAAAGGTAAGAGAATTCTGGCAATATTGTCTTCTATTGTAGAGAGACAAATTCTGCTTATTCTAATTATTTAATATAGCAGTTATCATTAAGTCTTCCCTTTTCAACACTATTAAATATTCTGCCATTCATACTAGTTTTGTTCAAACAAACAAAACTGAATCTGATTTGCATTTTGAGTAGCATTCAGAATGGGATTTTTAATGAGGCTTGGGACTGATTGCAATCACCTCGTCTCCACAGCGAATAGATATTTTGTGATATATCCTGTTTCAAACTCCAAAGTTCTTGTAAACTAGAGCAAACAATTTTTTAGCTTTTCATTCTTGAATGAAGGAATTAAAGTTAATTCCTGATAATAGGGTTGAGCACTACCATTTAAAATCTTCCATGCTATTGGTATGTGTGTATAGCTTGATTTCAGCAGCGCGTCTCCTTTTATCTACAATCTGTAGACTATGTGTTGGTAACTTGTGTGGTCACAGATGAGATGCACGGATCCTCCTCGGCGTGCCTGGATAATCTGTCCCAAGAAATGCCGTCCTTTTTAGGTTTCCACGGGCATAGATCGATCTGTTTGTACCGAAATTGTTAATGTTTAATGGGAAACTGTAGGTTAATTGTTAACGTAACAAGAAGTGCTCACCCTGATAGTTGTGCTGTGTGTGTAGCCCGGGTGGGCTGGAGTCGGCGTTTCCGAGCGCTGCCCGCTGGACCTGCCGCTGCTGTGTCGGGCAGGGGGGGCCCTTCCCCCTTTCCCAAAGTCTGAGCTGTGCTTGGGGGTCTTTTTACAGATGCAATTTTCCACACGCCTTGGAAGAAATACATTTTCATATTCAAAGAAATATGGGTGTTTGGCTACAGGCTGTGAGATCTTCTGTGTCCTGAACACTAATGAGATTTTCTTTTTAATAATAAAAAAAAGCAAATTTCGCTCTACCTGTTCTGCATAACTGAGACTCTCCCTCCTTATCAGTAGCCGAAGCTGAGAGAATGCCTGAACGGTTCTCGCAAAATATTTGACTGCAGTGTGGCTGCTGACCCTTGTATTTTTAAGAGCCTAAAATGAACATGCAATGGGATTTCTTATGAGGTTTGGTCTGGGGTTTTTTTGTTTGGCTCTTTTTTTTGTGTCTTTAGAGAAGTTGCAGAGTTATCGTTAATCCTTACTTAAGTTTTAGTAAACTTTGCAGAAAGACTAGAATTACTAGATGAATTTGGGAAAAGGATATGTTATATAAATACAGTTAAACTGTCATGCAATAGTTTGTATCTGAATCCTCTGAAATACAGTTATTGCCTGCATTTAATTACTTTCTTTTCATAAATACAGTGCATTTGTGACAGTTTAAGCTAGGAATATAGTCCTTAAAAAATAAAATTTAAGAATTAATAATTAATCCTGTACTCCAAGAGGAATTCCAATGAATTCCCCGAGAATGCTACAATCTTAAAGACAGGCTTAGGTTGTCCTACTTCAAGACAGTAAAAACCAAATTATTTAATGTAAAGTATGCTGCACTTCACAATATTTAATGAGGCTCATGGAAGTAATTAATTATTGGGATCGATCTTCTATTGAATCTTTGATTATATGTTGTAAGAAACTAAGAGTAGAAGGTTTCTTTCTTGTTCTGGTTCACTTCTGGAGATGAGAAATGACTTTACAGGCATAAACATGCTGTGGTGCTTCGTGCTGCTGTTTACTCGCGTCACCTTGACCTCCCCTGGCCGCGGAGCAAGGGGCTGAACTCCGGCTGTGCTCTGCAGGGTGCTGAGGGAGCTGCAGGTTGTTCCTCCCCCGGCTTTTGAAAGCCTTTTGTGCAGGTGCTGAGTCACGTCGTGGAGGTGGAAAGTCACGGGGTGGGAAATGTTAGAGGTATCAGCCCCTCTTCAAGCCCCGCCAGATCCTACCCTGCAACTGCTTCGGGGCGTCTCGTTCACAGGGCAGCTCCTCAAAACAGGGTCGGGAATATTTTATACTCCAGGAAACTTGTGGCCTCTTGTCTCTGCCGTGCCTGCTGCCAGTTCCTCCGCACCGTGTGTGTTGAGGGTGACAAATGACACGGAGTATTTCCCGAGTGCTCTCTGGGCGCTTCGTGTGTCTCCCGATGGTGGGAACAGCTGGAACGTGGCTGGAGAGGGATGGTTCCCTGGGTCTGCTGGTGAGGAGAGCCCAGGGCTCCTGCTGCCTGCTGCAGGCTCCATCAGAGAATAAGCTGTCTGTACGAGCAGAGGGAAGCAGTTCTTGTGTGTTACCTAGAACCCAGCAAAGTCTCCCACGCTGCTGAGAAAACAGCAAGCGGCACTAACGGGAACTGAAATCCGACCGGAATGGGGACAGGAATGCTGAAGGATATCTACCCTCCAGCCAGTTCCGTGTATCTGGGACAGCCCAGTCTGTCAGCATTTGTCGATGGTCAAAGCCACAACTTTTAACTCTCAGATAACAGCACAACACTGAAACTGGGAAGTACGTGTAACGTCAGGAAGATCCACAGGAAACGCGGGGTGTTGTGGGGATCGGTACCCCTGCAGCTGGAAAGCTTCAGTATGCCTTTTCCTGTATAGCCATTTCTGCTTCCTTTCCAGGCGTATTTTCATGCAGTTAGGCGTGTGTCTGCTGTGGGTTTGCGTGGGGCTGGGTACTTCCGAGCCAAGGAAGCTTCACTGCGCTGCTCACGGGGCGGGCAGGTGCCAGCAGCGCGCTCGCTGGCGGCAGAAGGGGCTCCGCTGCCTGGCGTGCCGCCCGAGAGGGGCAGCTTCAAATGCTGCGGCAGCCCGGGCGTTGGAGTCCCCGGGTCCCCGATGGGACGTTCCCCTGGCTGCCGAGGGAACTGGTACTTCCAGGCCACTCTCAGCTGTCTGTGGATGACCTCAGACAGCAGCTGGGAGAGGTTCTGAGCGCACAACTGGGACGGGTGGGTGGTGTGCCAGAGGATTCCTAGAAGCCTATGGGATAGCTGTGGAATGTAAGGGCAGGTGGGAAAACCATAAGTAGGATTTCTGAAACCGAAGTTGAAGGGTAGGTGAACGTCGTGGGCTGGCTTGTTCCTGAAGCAGCGAGTTAAAAGCACACTTTGAGATGGTGGAAACCTGAGGTTCTAATCCCCTTTCTTCTCTTTTGGCCAGAAAAATGAACTCAAACTCCAAATAGAGGCTTTTCATTGATCGTGTTAAGGTCTGCCTGACTCTGGAGAGACAATAATAAATTGTGTTTGGTGTGAATAAATTAATTTTGAGTACATTTGATATTTCTGTAATCTTCTCTCTCTCTCTCAAAAAAAAAAAGTGCTTTGGGGATGTGTGTGTGTCTATATTGTATAAACTGAGCTGCTAGCTGCTATTTTGGAATTCATAGGTAATAAAGTGCAAGGTTTAAGCTGAAATAGAGTACTGAGTTGCCTACTGATGTGAGCTTGCTTGTGAGGGATTTGGAGGTGATATGAAATTACTATATGCATTCAGGATTTTTTCCCAAGCCAGGATTTAATACATATGGGTAAGTAGATAAGTTTGTTAAAGAGAGACTTTTTTTTAATTAATTTTTAAAGATTTTGTTACATTTTTCCGTGAGCGGTGATGGTTTTATACCTCACTATCCTGTTAAACAAAGCCGTGCAACCATAGTCAAAAGGCTTATCAGCCCGTCGTGCTCCTCCTTCGGTTGGAGAAACCTTGTGCTTTGCAGGATGAAGTGAGGCAAACTCACGGACTCGGATTTCTTTGCGGACATGCAGTGCTGCTGGAGAGGTTGTTGGTGACAGACTAAAATGATGCAATTTGACATAAAGTGAGGAGCACCTAATTCGGCTCTACCAGCTGCACCGAGGTCCACGCTGGGGGAAGCCAAAGGAAAGAACACGGGGCTTTGCCTGGTCAGTTTCTGAGACATGTTGTTTGTTAGTGCATTTAATAGCAACAATGCAAACTATTTCTACTGTAAGATTTAATAGTTCTCTTTTTTTTAATGAAAATAGCAATAATGTTTTGGAGAAGATTTATTGTTCCAGGAGGGAGAAGCGTTGTGACATTTATTGAGGCCGGTGCCCCGTAATGCCGGCTTGCTTCCCAGCTGTGAGCCGCTGTCGAAATAAAGATTACTTTCCCCTCCGTCAGCTCACACCCAAGCTAATTTTACAGCCATGTCAAACGGCAGCAGATATTACCAGCCATCACTACTTTATCAGGCTCGGTTGACAAGGCTAGATTGGAACAGAAACGCGGTGTGACCGAGGCTTTTTGCTGTAAATTGAATACTCTGACATGCTAAGCCAATTACTATGTAAATCTTCACCGGGAGATGTTGTGTCCTGGCAGCTGTGCAGAGGGCTCGTCAGTGGCTGGGGGCCCGGTGGGTGCTGCGGTTCCTGTAGTGAAGCGAAGGAAAGGTCAAGTCTGGAACAACAGCTCAGCCAGGAGCACGTGCTGGTAACGCCAGCGGGGTTGGGAGAGGCTGAAAATCTTTGTTTTCACAGAATCACTTGGGTTGGAAGAGACCTTCCAGATCATCAAGTCCAACCATAAACCTCTGCCAAACCCACCCCTAACCCATGTCCCTCAGCACCACGTCTGCCTGGCTTTTAAATACCTCCAGGGACGGCGATTCCACCACCTCCCTGGGCAGCCTGTGCCAATGCCTGAGAACCCTTTGGGTAAAGAAGTTTTTCCTAATATCCAACCTAAACCTCCCCTGGCACAACTTGAGGCCATTTCCTCTTGTCCTGTCGCTTGTTCCTTGGGAGAAGAGACTGACCCCCCCTGGCTATAACCTCCTTTCAGGGAGCTGTAGAGAGTGAGAAGGTCTCCCCTCAACCTTCTCTTCTCCAGGCGGAACAACCCCAACTCCCTCAGCCGCTCCTCAGGAGACTTGTTCTCCAGACCCCTCCCCAGCTCCGTTGCCCTTCTCTGGGCACGCTCCAGCACCTCAATGTCTCTCCTATATATGTCTCTTTTGCTCTAACCTTTCTCTGGTGCTTTCTCTAAGAGAAGAACATGGGAGGTGGGCTACTTCTGTGGTCAGCAGGTGCCCTGGTACCTACTGGTAGGTAGGCTGCTGCCTCGCTTCCTGAGCGCAGCGGAGGGATGTCTGCAGGGCACTTCCCTTCTCCTACGCGGCTGCCTGTCGGAAAGGGCTGTCGGGGTGTGGAGGGGGCACGGGGCCTGGTGGCTGGGCAAGGCAGTGCCTCTGGCGTCCCTTAATGTGGGTAAAATATCCTTGTTACAGCCCCAGGGTCACGCAAGCTGCTGCTGTTACGAACTGGCTGGTGCCGCAAAGCGGCTGAACCGGTGCCAGCCCCGCTCTCCTCCCTCGTCGCTTCCGACGCCGTTTTCTTTCGTCTGCTCTTCATGGGGGGAAATTGGTTTCTCCAGGCTTCTGTTAGCGGAGAAGCCCTAAAGATGGAGACTCCTGCAGTTCTGCGTCTTTCCGTAAGCCAGTGTGAGTTTTTAGGATGCTGCTTTTCCTTCTTACGACCTCGTCAGGGCATTAAGCAGAGCCGTCCCCGTCCCCTGGGGTAAAAGGATGCTATTTACGTGCGCCGGGCAGCGGCGGCTGACCACCCCGTGAAACCACCGTTGTCTTGGGGCTCTGGGGAGCGGGTGGCCAGCAGTGGAGCTGTAACTCCTTTCACTGCCTCTTTTCGAGTGCTCCCCGTCTCAAGTCGTATTTCCTTAGTGCCTGCTGCAGATAGCTGCCAGGCGTCGCCGTGACAAGCTCCTTTGTTCCTCGGGCAGGTCAGTGTTTTGGGAATAGAGGCGCCTCTTGCTGTCCTTCCAGCCTTCTAGAAGTCTCCCTGCAGCTTCGGAACGGACTCAGAAAGTGGTTTGATTCTTGCTGCAACCCAGCAGAAGGACTTTGTATCTCAAAGGAATAGCTAAATGGGTACTAAGCATTTTAAAGCAAGTGAGAGGGTGTCGCCGTGTATCGTTTTCATGAATAAGCCTCAAACTCCTGGAGCCAAATACGATAAGGAACAGTAGGAACAGCACGCTGAATACGGAGCTGCTGGAAAGTTCCACTTTGTCTGTTGCATGTATTTAAGGGTTTTTTACAAATTATTTACAGTAAATTGTACCTTACCCTTTTGTAAAGAACTTTGATTTCATAGCAGAGGAGTGCAGCGTTCCGAGTTCAGCTCCTCCAAACAGCAGTAAAGGCCCCACTTGACTGGCAGAAGGGATTAGTGCTTGGCAATGCAGCTAGGCAGGGGAGGGAGAGAGCAAGGAGGTTCTCTGGCCAGGGACAGTGAAGAGGTACTTACTGCTTCGGAAATAAATTTGGAAATGGCTCGTGCCCTGGTAGAGGTGTCCTCTGTTTTTAAAGATCTCATCTGAAAGTATCTAGGGGATGAATTTAATAACGTAGTATTATTCTATCGTGAGAAATATCAGATATTTAGTCCTGAAATGTCATGGAAAGAAAGACAAGGTTGATCAAGGATAGCAGTATTTGAAAGCGTAATTCAAGGTTCATAACCTGATTCGTGGTGATAATATTGAAAAATGTCATTGTGCCTGATTCATCATTTGGTGCCAGTTTTTCCTATGTACATACACCAGTGTTTGTGTCTGTGAAATATTTTTTTGCCAAAGTCCAAATTGTTAAGGTTATTTCATAATTCTGCGGATTTGTGTGAGGGGGAAATGCATAATGCCCCTTGCGTATTCTCCTTTTTGTTCTGAACACTGCTGTAATAATTTCAGTGAGAAAATACAGGTGTGAGCTACTTACCTAGCAGGATGACAGTTGCTTATCATGGTTATTTTCTTCCTAGGTATTTCTACCAAGACGCTTGTATATCACTTTCAGACTTAATGCAGAAATTATTCTGAGATTTAAGAGTTTACTTAATAATAAGTTTGCAGAAATGTATTAACATTTATGCTAAGAAATTGCCATTCTCGTAACCTTAGCTACTAAACCTATTATTCAGCATTGTTCCACGAATAAGTGCGCTGCAGTTAAATGTGCAATGTTTAAATGCAAGAGAAGAGACGTCTTTAGGAAAGCTTCTCTACTACGCTATTTAGGTCAATCTGTAGTGCTCTATTAAGGTTAAGCAGCAAATACTTACGCTGAGTAGCGGTGCTTTTCTCGTTTCAGTCGTCGTGTTCTTTTCCCCTCGAATAGGATTCCTGCCAGGAGTCCCGATATATACGGCTGTTTCTTCACCCCCTTACCTGCTCCTGCCCTGTTGACTCCGGCATCCGGGTGCTGCACGTCTGCAGGCGGTGACCTTGCTGTCCAAGGGCTTAAGTAATCTCTTTCGATGGCAGCCACCTCTTCCTTTCGGAAGGCACGACCAAGAGACTCGTTATTGTTTGGCTAAACTCTGCCCAAAAAGTTCTGCGTCTCTAAGTGTCTATGGCAAGTGCATGGTTTAAAAATGCAAAAATTTGAACTATGTCCTTTTTTTTTAAATTTAGAGAACCCAGCGGAGTTCTACTTCCCCATTTGCCTTTATGGTGGTAGCAGGACGCAGTAGGCTCACGCTGCAGAAGCAGATTAGTTTGGTTCAAAGCTAACTTGCCACAGGGAGTGAGGCTACGCTGGCCTCGTCCCTTGTCCCCTGTGGGCTGTTCTGAGGGCAAGCAGGTACTCCGTGTGGGTGTTTGTGTAGGAGTGGGTTATCCCGAACCACCAGGATCACTTGGTAGTAATACCGTTAGGAGATACTGTTAGGAGTAACTTGTCGTCTTCAGACTTACTAGGAGGAGGGAGAAAAGGCACACCAGTTCCGTGTGCATGTCTGGTACGAATACTCCCACAGCTGCCTTGTGAGTAGAAACCGTAACTGAGCTCACAGCGTTGTCACTGTGCGGGGCAGCAGGGAGATGGAGTCCCTGCATCCGAGAAAGCAAGCATTGGGAAGAGGTTCTGTGAGATTAACTGGAGCACATTACTAGGATAGGCAGAGTAGCCCTAATCGGGGAAAGCCACTCTCTTTTAAAGCTTCCAAGAGTTACGCATGTGAGATGAGGCTGCACGGCGTAAGGACAGGAGGGATAACATTCCTGTATGTTGCTGGATTCCAGTCCTGGCTGTGAAAGGGGCGAGTTGCTCGGATTTGCTGCCCTAGTCCGGCAGTCTGTGAAGCCGAGAATAATCCCAAATCTGCCCTCTGGAGATTACTGGAGGCCTGGGTCTGTTCGGGTGGGATGCCCACAGGATGCGTGGGTGCCGCTGCACTGGGGGCTGCCGATCTCCGGGCGCTTACTGGGAGACAGGGGCGCGGATGTGAGCCCAGGCGCCCCATCAGGATCCCTTGGAAGGCTTTGGGGAGGGCAGCAGGGAACGATTCAGCCCCTGGTTCTGTAAATGGCGGCTCTCCCGCCGCGGGCGAGGGGGCTGCACTGGTCCCGTGGCTGGAGAGGGGGAGGTTTCTGAACTGGGAGGAGCTGTGCCTCAGGTACGGCTGGGCCAGCGGCGCAGCAGTGAGGGCGGCTGCCTCAGACGGCAGAAATTCTACCGGCTCTTTGGTTATCTGTGGAAACACAAGTGTGGAGGTAGGGATGAAAGCGAGGAAAAACGCAATGAAAGCGGTGGAAGGGTAGTCAACTAATGTGCTCGTAGCATCCTGAAACGTTTATCCTCTTATCGGCGCGGGCATGGTGTTGAGTACAGGTACGCAGCCAGCACTGATTACGAGAACTCCGTCATGGGAATTACTGGCATCAAAGCTGAAGCAAAAAATCAGTTTGCTGTGCTGACTTCAGGTAGGCTGGCTTAGTTCTCTGCCCTCAATCCCACAGGCAAAACCATCAAATTTCATGGGAGGTTTTTCTTCTGAGACTTTGTATGTTTATACTAACACACATTTCATTCAAATGAGCCGTTTTACAGCGTATATAGAGCTGAGTTATGCAAGTCAAATGACCAGTCTTCATCTACTGTCCAAATTAATCCTGTTACTGCAAAACTCTCATGAGTTATTTTAACGGTTAATCCAGATGAAAAGACTGCTAGTGCAAAAACTAGTCCCGATAGAAACAAAAATAGCAAATAATAACCTTTATTATTAAAAATTATTTTGAAAGACCTACTAGTTGCACCCCTTTTTTCAGTTCCCCACTGCGTTTTTTGTTGGTTTTTTAATTCCTCAAGATACTAAAGTTCTACAGTAATTTGTCTTTATCTATGTTTTGATAATGTAAAGGATAGCATAAGGTAATGTTGATTGACATCATAGAATGGTTTGGGTTGGAAGGGACCTTGAAGATCATCCAGTGCCACCCCCTGCCCTGGGCAGGGACACCTCCCACCACACCAGGCTGCTCCCAGCCCCGTCCAACCTGGCCTTGAACCTCCAGGGATGGGGCAGCCGCAGCGCCGCGGGCTGGAGGCCGAGCGCCGGAGCTCCCGCCTGCCGGTACTCGCTGCGAACGCCCTACGGAGCCCACACCGTTTCCTGAAGCCTTGCTGAAGCTGGGAGGCTCTGGAAAATAAAATTATTCTGCTCAGCAACATTTGAAATATTTCTATAGGAATTCAGTTGAGCTCCATTTGCTATAAGTGTCATAATTCAAGAAGTTTTACCTAATCAATACTAGTGCTCATTTAGACACTGTTAAATTTGGATGGTAATGGTAGTCTTTTATCAATAGCATTTTTCCTTTCTACAGTAAACCTTGCTTTATTTTTTTATTTGAATAAATTTTGCTAAGACTGCATTCTTTGGGAAATAGGAAAACCTCTTGGATTATAATTTCTCATTTCTTTGGAGAATCAAGAATCTCACTTTTGAAACGTGCGTTCCTCATGGTAGTTAAGCTATTAACCAAATTAATTTTGGAGATCACACGTATTGAAATCAGGTCTGTATTTTCCCTAGGAATGCTTAAAGCCCTGTTAGGTTAGGATTATTTTGGTGAGAGCAAGAAAAAAAAGCATGTAGTCTTGAAAGTATGACTTTATGGTGGCTGAAAAATAAAGTAGTTATTTATTGAGGTACGTTAGAACCTTGGAACCAGCACAAATAATAAACAAGGTTGGTTTGAAGCTGCGATCAAACCTGCTCAGCACCTCTCCAAAGGCACTCTGGAACTTCTGACAACGAACGGGTGTTGAACGGACGCTTCTGGAAATCTTTGCCGATGGAAAATTGTTGCAGTTAATGGTAAAAGTATCTTTGTAGTAGCTGGTCTGATAACTGTGCTCATGCTTCCTGGTTTTAAAGATCATTCTCATCAGTAAGATGCGGATGAATTGGAATATTAGATAAGATAAATCAATGTATGTAAGCTTTATGATCTGTCAGTTCCTGTTACATATAAAAATCATTGTCTTCTCTGCCTAATACATGTATTGCCCAACTACCGAGGCCGGTTTATTCAATGCTGTAGGCGCCGTTAATAAATGTAAGTATATTAAAGGTTGCTGACCGTGGACGTCACTCCGACCTGGTGATAGGACAGCTTTGCTGAAGGCAGGAGGACCCGCCGGTTGTTTCCCGGGAGCGCGGTGGTTTACGGGGCGCGATGTCTCTGCTGCCGCGTTGCCGCCGGGGCGTTGGGCATCGCCTCCGAAATGCGGGTGTGAAGAACCACGATCGTGGGCTGTGAGCAAATGCTGCGGCCTGTGTGACTGTTGTCGTGGGAAACCCAGTGTCTCGGCGGTGGGTGTCGAACTGGTTCTTCTGGGATCTTCTGGTACTGTCTGAGTCTTGTGTCAGAGAACAAGGGGCTAGAACTGAGCGGAATTTCACTCGCCGCAGAAAGGCAAGCGGGCCGCCACTGTGAAACCCAAGCTGTTAGAGGGGGATGGAAAGTAAGGTTTCAGCTCTATGAACTTGAGAAAAGTAGGAAAGGGGCATTTTGGTGGTTTGGGGCGCTTTTCTGGAAATCCGTTCACGTATAGCCAGGTACCTCCGCAATGAGTGTCAAAGTGAAAGCAAACACAACTGAGGATTAAAGGCCAGAGTGGGGCGGTGGAGACTTGTTAAGAAAATAGAAGATGTTTTCCTCTTCTGTCTTTGAAGTGTGGCTCTCTTGGGGTTAATGGAGCAATCTGTTCTGTAGGCAGAATGGAATAGTTTTAAGCTAAGTCCGTTGATGTTGCTTCTCCTTCTCATCACTTAGGATGTGCAATTAACCTGAAACCAGTGATGGGAATATCCAAATCCAATGACCTTCCCCATCTGTACACACTTAAGGTAACAAAACTGACTGTGCAAATACACACATTTCAGTACATCATCTTCCAAAAGGTACACTGTATAGGAGGGGGGACATTTTTTTAAAAGAACTAACTTTCTGATGTGTTTAGGGTATTATTTTTCTCCCCCCGTACCCTTTAGAAGTTGTAGTCTGATGTGTGGGGTTCTTGTGCTGGTTTTCGTGTGGTGTTTTTATTTGTTGGTGTGGGGCTTTATGGAGGCGGACAGCTTAGTAGTTTTAAAATCATACTGGGCATGAAAAATGCTAAAGGAAAAATCTTGCTTTCAGGAATAGCATGGGAATTCCAGGGACGCGTAGTAGCTGCATTTGTTGTAGGCCAAGAAGCATCGCTGCTTGTTGGCAAACAGCTGGCAGCGGGAGGTGGGGGGTTTGGTAGGTGGTTTTCTTAATTTGCCAGCTGAAACAGCTACAGATTAATCATGGGCTTCCTTTGTTGTACCTCTGCCTACAGATAAGAAAAAGAATTTTTACTTAATTCTATTGCTGTAGTGGATTTTTTTTTCTCCTGAAGTGTTAGAATATAATACTCAGCTTTCTCTGTCACTGGGTAATGAGCACTGTTTTTCCCAGAACTTCACATTCTTGCAAAGCAACTCTCCGGTTTCCCGTGTGCACATATGTTCTACCAGCAAGCTGCTTGTTAGAACTTTCAAAAAGTATTACTTTTGCAAATGGCTCGTCATTAAATTCATTGTTGCCATGTTTTGGAAAGAAATGTCTGAATTACAAATTTAAATCTTATTTTTTAGGAAAGCATCCAAACCCTTGATTGTTTATTCACAACTAAGTAACAGTTAATATTTTGCAAATACGACTGTATGAGCTAGGACTTTCTGTTATTTCTTTGGAACAGTTCTTCCCTGTGGTAGCTGTACAAGAGATTGGTAAATATTGATTTCCAAGTGACATTTATAAAGTGGAAATGCAAACTAAGCTGCAGATCTGTGTAAATCAATGTTCTAACCTCCAGCAGTATTTGGTAAGCATAGTTATTCTTTCTGAAAAACAGCAAAGAGACTTGTGCTTTTTTAGACCTAGAAGTGGCAGGTCTAAGGTTTTTTTCCCCCACTCCCTTATTTTTTTCTTCCTTTTTTTTTATTACAAAGCTGACCTGTTCCTGCTTGTAGGGCTGCTGTTATCAGGGAGTGACTTTCTCCTGGGGAAGGAGAAATCATTTGGTTCCTTTGTCCCAGAGCTGAAACTGCCCTGTTAACAACAGAGCAGAGTGTCCCTTTTCCCACTTTTTCAATAAAGCATGAAAGATGAGATGCTATCGGTTTTGGTAACGTGAACACTATTCATTGAATGTTCTCAGCTAACTGCATTGCAAGGCCATTATTTATTTTTTAAAGAATGGGGCTTTGCTCCAATATGGGAAGAAGTCGATACTGAAGGCGGCAAGTCGAGCGCAGGCGCCGTCGGTTGCGGTGCTGGGGCTGCAGCGCGCTCCTCTCGGAAGTGGAAGGTGTCATTTTGCATTGCTCTGTCATTTTGCAGGAAAAACGCTTCCAGTGAAGGAAAAGAATCTAAATCCAGTCACTGTACTTAAGTTTTGTCATTGTTCAGATGTCTTGTAGGCTGTAAGCAATATAAACATTTTAAATGAACTAGTTATTGTCACATGAAAGTACCTGCTGATTGCGCCGTTGGATTTTATGCCAGTGACCATGGTGGCTGAATGGCCTGAAGGGATGGCAGTATTTGCCGACCCGGACTTTTCAGTGTGCTGATACAGTTATTTTCTTCTCTCTCCAGCTGTAAGCACAAGGTGTACCTGGAAAAGCTACCGAATACGAGCATAATTATCCCGTTCCATAACGAAGGCTGGACGTCGCTCTTGCGGACAATACACAGTATTATCAACCGCACTCCGGACAGCCTGATAGCAGAGATCATCCTCGTGGACGACTTCAGTGACAGAGGTAAGGCCAGCGGGCTCTTTGCACTTGACCTTGATAAGGCGGTGGGGCCCGTGCAGGACCCCAAGGGAAGCGGAAGGCGAGGAGATCGTGCCGCTGGATCGCTTGCCTGGAAGTACTGCTTGGCCGTTAGCTGGAATAAACGTGTGTAAGTGGCTTTTGGTTGACTCCACGTGAATACTGACACTCACCTCAAAGGGTAGAGACTGTGAACTGTTCATTGGCCTCTATTAATACGGTATTTTGAATATATTATTCTGAAATACTGCAATTTTACTGTTTTCAACATCTTTTCCTCCGGCTTCACTCTTACTCAGAAAACCTGTAACTTTGACCGTTTTGGACGCAACTCATTAGACTGTAGTTGTGGAATGTTATTGAGTTAGGCAGCTTCGTATAGTGGTGCAAAGTAGCCATCCAGAGAAATGGGAGAGCTCTGAATGGGCTGTGAAAAACCACTTCAGAACAGTTAATCAAAATTCACATCATCCGTGCATAGGAAAATTGAGAAAACTGCAATCACTTAATGACCTCTGTTATCGTTACTTCTTGAATGCAGCACGAGACATGAATGTTGGGAAGTTTCTTAAATGAAATTTAACAACTTACTGGGAAGAATTCATCCAGGACAATGACACAAAACTGGGAAAGTAGTTTTTCTTTCACATTTCTGTACATCTTTTAGGAGTTTGAGAATTAGGAGCTCCGCCTTCGCTGCGTTTGGGGTTGTTTCTGGCGCAGCATCAGTCCTGGTGTGGATGCGGGCTGTGTTCGCAGTAGGCTGCTGGGCGGTGGAAGAGGGTTGCGATTGTGCTCTTGGCTGGTGTTTCGGGTAAAACCTTTCTCTCGGCGGGGACCTTGGGGGAGCAGGTTTCTGAGCTGGTGTGAGAAGCCCCTGGGTGAGCGAGAGGAGCGCTAGTGGAGCGCTGCAGTGGAATCGTTTTTGGAAGGTTTTTAACTTGATCTTTCCTGGGTTGGCAGGATTTACGCTGCGTGCCTCTGCCCTGCCCCGGCAGAGCTGCCTGTGCCCGCTGATGGGCCGCCTCGCTAGCGGTTTAAGGGAGTTAAGGTTTGCCTCGCTAGCTGTAACGCAATTTAAGGGAAACCGGGTAGTCGTGCAGTTCTGGCTACTCTCTGTTTATAAAACCTAGGCCCTGGATGAAATTCTTCAAAACAAGAAGTGTAAAGTAGCCCAACCGTTTTTCTGCCGGCTAACAATTTCCTAGTACTAAACAACTTAGAGGGAAGTTTCCAAGCTGGTTTTATGAGGTGTCTGACAAGAAAAATGCCTCTTACCCGGCGAGAGCAGCTCTGGGGGCTGTGCTTGCTCGATATGGTGGCACTGTAGCTTTTTTGGTAATGAAAATCATACCAACTATTGTCCATATGCCGCTAAACGCGTTACTGTTTTAGAGAGCTTATCTACTTCCCAGTTATTAGAAAAAGAATTACTGCCAGTAAAGGAGGAATATGGTGACTTCTGTTGCTCTTTTTTGCCTGCCCTAACTTAGATTCTGCCGCTGGCTGAAAGTATTTGGGGCTTAAATATTGCATGTAATATTAACTCCTGTAACACTCCAAAAATCTCCCAGATCTTCTTTATTTCCAGTTATATAAACCTATCCAGCTTCTCAGTGGAACAGTTCTCCTATAGAGGAGAGTTGTTCCTATAGCGTGGAAATGATTAACATAAGTGCCTTGAAAACCTGGAAAGAACCTATTGAGAAGATTTGTGTGGGCCTGGGCCTAGAACTGTTGTACCATTAGAAGGATTTATTTACCTGTTTTCTTGGGTTTTTTTTAAAAAAATAATTAGAAATGTGCATTTGAATGTTGCCAGTTTGAACTTGAGCATATTTGGTAGCACGCCTGGTGCTGCATGTTTTGGGAAGAGTGAGCATGCAAGAAAAACGTGCTGGCACCTCTACGCTGAATTTCATGTCGGGTGAATCATTTTGGCGCATCTGAATTGGGTTTAATTTTTGTATTTGTGATGCTCTAAACTGGACTTAACTGAGGCTGCATCCTGTTCTCTTGTGCCCTCTTTTCTTTTTCACCAAGTGGCCACATGTAATACAGTTGGGATATTTTTATGTTGAAAAAGTGCTGACTGGTATCTGTCCCCTTCCCCTGCCAGTTTATAAAATAATATTTTTTCAAACGGTTAGATAGATGCCTTGTTTACTGTTATTAGTCCTTTACCCTCTACTTGCTTTTCCCTAGACTGATGAGAGCAGTAAAGCAACATGAAAGACACTGAAGACAGACTAGCTAAAAAATTAAACGTGTTAAGTTGTTGTCAAAGCTGATGGAATCCTTGGGAGCAAGGCTTACTGCAGTGGTGGAGCGGCGTAGAGACTGGTGATAAATCCAGACCCCTTTTCTCATTGTTGAATTTCTCCGGGAAGCTTCATGTGTCAAATAGCTGACAAATGGCTATTCCTTGCTTTTGTGTAATCAATCATATGCTATTTCAGTAATATTATGTGTGCTGTGCTTGTTCCGCAACTCGGTGTTCTAAAGAGAGAGTTTTTTTACTAAGAACCTAAACATCATTTGTAGATAGTTGAAAGGGAGACGGGGATATTTCAATAGCACTGTTATTTTGAGAGTAGTGATTAAAGGGCAAACGTTTTTCTCTGGGGTGTTCTACTAATCGAACTTCTCCTTTTTACAAAAGCCTGACGTTTTAACAAAACGCCGGTCCCTGTTAGAAATAGAGTGCATGAGGAAAAGTAGACACTTGAAAGGAGTGTAAAAAAGGTAGATAAAAATAGCGGAGCTTTTTGTTGTCTTAGCTCATGCAAATATAGACACTGGGGATCCAGACCTTCGGAGACCAGGCGATGGGAGCGCGCTGGGGCACTGCCGGGTGCCCGGCTCTCTGCCCCTCTGGCGCGGAACGAGCGGTTCGTGAGCCTTCTCCTCATTCATCCTCAGCTCCTGTCAGCAACACCAGGCGCTTCACATGGTTCATGCATAATATTCACCACAAATTATGACATTTAGGTGTTATAAAAGTGAAAGGACAGCCGCACCTCTTTAAATATCAATATAATGCAGAGTAGAGACTTGGTATTAAGAAGGGGGAGGTGAGCAAATGTTATGAAACTTGGAAGTGCAGTATTTTGGTTGTGGGCAAATTTCATATTAAAAACCTCTACATGAATACAAAAAAGTCATCTGTGACAGTCAGACGGAAATGTAGATTTAAATATAGGTACCTGAAGTTGCAAAACATCTTTATTCATTTAATTTTTAGAGAGTTTTAAGTCCTTACAAATGATGAAGGAATGTGAGGGAGAAAATTAATCAAATAAGTGGAATTGTTTCCAACTCGTTCTTTCAAGAAAAGTAACATTTATTTGCATCGTTTACACTTGCATAGACACAAATGGCCAAATGGTGGTGTGCTGGTAAGACAAAAGGAACCGAATCTGGAGTTCATGGACTTGTTCCTCATGGGAAATAGGTTGGCACTGGGCGAGCCCTGCAGAAGAGGCAAGTGTCAGGCTTGGGTTTGGTTTCCTGTGGGAAGCTATCGGTGAGGGAACCGGCTACGCTGTGTGCTGGCAGACACTTCAATTTAGAAAGTTTTGACTCTTCCCAGCTGATGTAGCGGCCAGTTCTTCAATAGGAACTTCCTCTGAATTCTTATAACTCAGTTCTTGGTCCAAATACTGTAGCTTTTCCACAAAAGTTTAACAACCTACGTACCTGTGCAGAATGCTTCTGGCTTTGTGATGGATTTTGGGTTGGGAATTACCGCCGTATGCGGCTCCTGCAATCCCTGTATCCCAAAGGGGTGGAGGCTAAAGAGGTGCCAATTGAGTAAGTGTCCCCTGCCTGGCAAGGGGACACCTCCGTGGTGGAGGGACCCCCCTGCCGCCGTGGTGGCTGTCTCCGCGGTGGCCTTGGGCCTCCCTCCGGCACGGGAGCCGGGTCCTGGGAAAACCAGCCTTGTGGGAAGCGGCTTTTTTTCTGGGAGGGTTCTCTTGCCTGAGGGGGTTTTGAAACGGGGGGGTGGGTTGGTTGTTTGTCACAGTCTGCTCTGAAGTTACGGTTCGTTGGCAGAAAACACGGCGAGAGGCAGAACGTGGGCAAGAGTTCCGCAGGCGGGGACAGGAGTGAAAAAGGAAACACGTTTTCACTGGTTCTGTTATGGAACAGCTTGCATTTACAAAGGAATACTAAAAATTCTAATTAATGTTCTAAAACTTTGGGGGAAACATAGATTTGCATAATTAATTAGGTAAACAATTCAGGTAGGTTGCCAAGGCATGATAGGTTTGTACATAAACCCTTACTCCTTTTGTGTTTTAATGACTTTATTAGCATAGTCAGGCCTGTGAACTGTTACGAACACAACTTGTGCTCACGCAGGTAAAATTGACTAACTGAGCATTTTCACTTTACCCCGTGGTTCTCAAAGCGACACAGCACCTATCGTAAGAAAAAAAAAATCAGTGCACAACCAACAATGAGCTTATTGGCAGTAACAATTATCTGATGGGTTTTTAGTTAGCAAAAAATCAAAGGGAAAAAAAAATAAATTGGAAAACGTAGCAGCCAACAGCTTCTTGCAGGACAGAACTAGCTTCTGTTGCTGCCAACGCACTGGTGTTTTGGTGGAAAATGGCAAACTGGGAATTTCTCCTTCACGTTGAGGAGCCTGTCCCTGCTTATTTCATCTTCTGTTGTGTTCTGCTGTCTCTGACCCCTTGCTCAGCTCCCTCCTGCCCCTCTGCGCATCTGAGAGCATCCTGTGTCCGAGGCCGGGTGCTTCGTGCCGGCCCAGCCCGACGCTGGGCAGGTGGGACTGTGGGAGCAGCTCCGGAGCATGCGGACACGGCAGGATTTAGGTGGTCAGTGGATGTCAGTGCCGGGGATGGGCTCTGTTTTGGGTGGAGGAAGATCTGATCTACGGCCCAGTGACCCCAATAGCCTGCCAGACCCGTTTTGGCCTGACAGAGGTTGTCGCATTTGGGTTTATTTTTTCTAACCTGTAGTTCTGTAAGCTATAATAGCGATGTTATACAATAAGGGTAGGGCAAGGGAGTTTGTGCTAAAAGCAAACAGCTCCATCAGAGTAGCAGATTGCACACTTCCCACTCGAGAAATACGTGCGGTTTGTTGCATGGAGATGAAATTCCCTGTGTTTTGCTTGCAGACAGCTAGTTTATGTAACGTGTCACTAACGATTCCAATTGATGAACGCTTGGCTTCCCGTCATGGCTGGATGTAACTTTGATGAAATGGAAGGGAAGGTTGTATTGTATGAGTGACCGTCTTGTCAGAGGAAACCTCTGCTAGAGGCAGCAATTCTCTGATATGCTGAAAGCTCATTTCTCCAAAAATCACCATTGTCAAAGTATTCAACATTTGAAAAAGAAAATTGGAAGAAATGTTTTAATATTGTGCGAGCCAACGTCTACCAAAGAAAATGCTTTTAAGTCTGTCCCTTTCCTTAAGAGCCTGTTTTTCAAGATGGCATATAAATGCTGAATGACTCTTTTTAGCTGAGCTCTTTAAAGTTACACGAGTGGGTTTCTTCCTTAAATATTAATAATTCTCCACCTTTTTATACCAGAGACTGTACTCTTGTACTGAGATGCCTGCCTGTCCCTGAGAACTAACCACCCTTCTCCCCAAGAAAGCGTGTGGCTGTGGGGGTCGGGCAGCAGAGGGAACACCTCCACCCATCCCTGCGGACGGCACCCCCGGGGGACGTGGCCGGCACTCCTTAGGGCTCTTCCCGAGCTCCCACAGGACGAGGAGTGGGGATGGCTGGCTGCGGACAGGGGGGTCTGGGACTGCCTCCTGCTGCTCGCTGGGGCCAACGGGGCTGCTGCCAGGAGAGCGTTCCGTGAGGTGCCTTTCCTTTGGACAGAAAGGCTGTAACCAAACACTGTTTGGTGGGAACAGAAGTCCCAGCCTGGATGAGACGTGCTGGAGTGGGAGAGGAGCCCCAGCTGCCATCGGTGGTACGTGTGGAGGTGGCGGCGGTGGCGAGTGGAGGGGCTGAGGACCGTGGTTGCTCTTGATGGGCAAGCTGACAGCTGCCTGCCTGCCTACAGCTTCCCGGGAACCTGACCAACGAGCTTTCACAACTAGAAAAACTTAGTTCTATGCAAATAATTTTATGGCAGTATTTAGTGACAGATCGCTGGGTTTGTGTGTGGTGCTGAGGGGTGATGTTCTCCATGCTGTGATGATGCGGGGTATTGAGCATTCCTGGGTGATTAGAATTTCCTTCTGTGACTGAAAGGAGGAAAAAATAGCGGGAGGAGAAGGGCGGCAGCAGGAGCATCGCTGCTTCTCCACTGCTCCTGCGCTACCGACGGGGTCCCGCGTGCCCAGCTGCTGCCGAGTAGGGTTAAAGAGCTGGGGCAAACGCCGAGCTCCGGAGACCGGGATGCTGCTGGAACTGGTGCCAGCCTGGCTGTCTCCGGTGCCGCGTTGTGCCGCGGGGACACCCGCCGTGGGAGAGTGCTGCCAGCGCCGCTTTCTGCTGCGTCTGGGAGATGTCCCCTGGCTGGAAGCTTATACAGTAGGAAACACTTCAGAGATCCCCTGCTGTACGGCAGGAGAGATGAAAAGGATTAGGATAAAGGTGCGGAGAAATCTGTCGCCTTGACTGGGTACTAAACCAAAAAACTTGGGTTAAAAGTGAAGGCTGGTTCGGTGGGGGCAGCAGGACGTGGGGCAGCGGCGCTTCGGCTGGCGGCCCCCGACACAGCTGGGGCATGGCACAGACCCCGCTCCCTCCGAAACGGCTGGGAAGGGGAATGAGGCGAGGGATGGAGCCTGCTCTGGAAGCACGCTTGCCCCGGCAGAAGGCATGAGGAGCTGCGTTATCTCTCTTAGTGCTGCATTTTGTGTGTGACACGGGCAAGAGCTTTGAGGGACGGCCGATGCTATTCCTGTGCCAGCACCACAATCTGAGCGCGGTGGTGTAACTGTCCGAAGCAAACTGCCGGGTATTGCTAATAAAGAGAAAGGTCAGATTCTGGGAAAGTGAGTGCTCATAGAAACCCATGGATAAAGCATGGTCCTTGATTTAGTTTTGAAATACTTCAAATGGTCATCTCTTTAATTTCCCCTGAGAACAAACTGCGAGTGTCTGTGTGGAACTGTGATGGGGGCAGCGATTAAACAAGCGATGCTTTTGCAAATGGAATTTTATTATTCCTCCCCCCCCGCCTCCTTCCTAGGAGGGAATACAGCTACCCAAAATACAGCTCTGGCAGAGCCGTTTCGGGTGAGCAGTGGTGTTCCATCAGCGGGGCGCGGATTGCTGACGTGGGTTTCCGACCGGCCGGGTTACCTGGGCACCGCGGCCTCGCCGGCGGCCGAGTGTCCGCAGGGAAGGACGGGTGTTTTCAACCCCCCAAAGGCTTTGCAGTGGCTCCCTCTGGCCGGATGCCGCATCCCGGAGCCCAGAGTGGTCCCAGCCGCTTGCGCCATGCTGGTGGTATCGCTGCCGGGGTGAGCCAGCCTGCCTGGAGCGGAGGCTAATGCAGCTAAACTCTGAAGTGATGCTGACCTTGACGTTGGCATGTTAGTGCTTTGCGCTCACCACATTAGAAAAATGATGAGAGTCACCCTCAGATAGGGTTAAAAGTTAATTCCTTTTATCCACAGTTGATAAAACAATACATCACTATGTTTAAAAGGAAATTTAAAAAAAAAAATTAAAAGGCCAAATAGAAAATGAAACAAACTCAATTTCAAGATCTCCATGTTGACTAGAGATCTAACTAAACGTAGGATTTACATTTTTATACTTGGGGTATTGAGCTATAAAATGCCTCTTTGCTTTCCTCCATAATGCCCTCACGCAGATGTTATTTGAATTTTATTAAACTTGGACTTGCTTCTGGTCAAAATAAAGCACGGTCGGTGTAACAAGGACAACTTAAAAGATACCCAAGCATAGGTTGGAATAAAGCGATTTGAAGGGGTGATACCAAGTTTTCTGTTCGTCCCTGTCCATTCCCAGTTTTGACTAGTTGATATTTCTGTTACGGGGGTTTCAGTCTGAAATGACAGAGGGCTCCTGCCTTCAGCCCCGTGGCGTGTGGTGCCGCAGCAGCTCCCTGCCGAAGACGTTCTCACTTGCCGGAGCGGCTTCACCAGCGGGGGCGGAAAGGGGTGCCCGGGGGTTGGGGGGAGTCCGGCTCAGAAGACCGATAACCGCCTTGAAGGCGTCTGCAGCCCATCCCCGAGTGCTGTGTGTTTGCTGGAGCGAGAGAGTATTGGCACGTTGGGAGGAAGGGAGAGGTGGGAAGACCTTCAAGTAACGGGAATGGTACGTGTCACGCCCAGGGAATTGATGGGGCATGTGGCTGCTGTGGGAGAGCGTTAGGAGTTATCCCCCATCCCAAGGGGATGCGCCCCGGCGACTCGGATCAGCTCGGCTCTGAGAGTGAGGTCACCGGTCACGCCACACTGATATGGAGAGCAGTTGTTATTTTTCACGTGGTTCCTCGGCTGGGTTACAACAGTTGCACTTGGGAGTAGCTGTGGGGTCGGAACACGAAGGCTGAGTTTCCCCACACATGGTGCCCCGGGGGTTGCCGGGGTGGAACAGGGTGGTGGCAGTGGGCAGCCTGTACTTGGCGCGAGGTTGTGTCCTCTGCGCGTCACCTCCTGAAAATGTGTGTGCCAGACTGGTGTGGGGTGTCGTTCTGGAGACGGCTGAAGCAGATTCTGACATAGAGCAGTATACGTGCTCTGACTAACCTTGAAATACAAGAAGCATATTTATTCATGTAGTAAACTAATGGCATTCTAGTTTTGTGTTCTTTTTTTATTTGTATTTTCTACTATGCATCTCAGCTTTGATTTACATTCCCTTTAAGGTTAAATTGAATTATTGCGGTAATTAAATTATTTTAAAATTCTTCATGTGGAATACTCAAATTTGGTCTCATAAATAGGAAGGAAAATTTCTAAACCTGGGTAAACATTGGTTTCTACATTGCCTTTTCTCTCAAACATCAGCTGTTTACTTTCCACTTGAAAAAGCATTATTATATTGCAGTGATACATTAAACAACTTGACAAGAGACTTGAACAATTAGCTCACGGTTACCTTCTTCAGCTATTGTAATTAATGAACTATGGAAAAGATGCACATTAGTAGCTGAAAAATTGGGAAAAATGTAGTCCTTACACGTTTCCCTATGCTCCTTCCTCTTCTAGTGTTACAAGTTTCAAGGAAAATTCTTCTTTTACATTTTCTTTTTGCCTGTCAAAGTTGATGCTCCGCATTGGGTGATCCTGGGAATCTCCCTGGGATTTAGCAAGTCTCAGCTAGTACTCTGAATGCGCTACTTCCACAACTTGGGTGGTGGAGCTGGTAATTACCTTCTACGTCCTTGGGTGCTCTGTCCCCTGAATGAAGCATTCCCATGAAAACCTGTAGGTGGGTGGTGTGGGACAGCAGCTGAAGCCCGTTGTTTTGGACCGCTTGCAAACAGCCCACCTAGAACCCCCCAATTTTCTCTTCTGGTGGCTCTTCGTTACGGGGTGTGAGGAGTAGAGGCTGGAGAGCTCATGTGGTGGTTTTTCTGGAGGTAACCAACTGGGTTTTGCCCTCATATCAACATGAATGGTTCTTGCCAAATGTTAGTCGTCCATCCACTAGAAGCTTTCTTTTCATTTAAAATCAAAATTTCTCCATGATCTCTTTCCTACCTGACAGTTGTCTCAACGTTGTTCTTACTTTGAATAACTTGCTGCCCTCTCGTTGTACGCGGGAAGGGCCAGCAGCGTTCCGTCTTCGGAGGGGACCTCATTAGAGGTGCGGCGTGCTTTTGAATTCACATCCTGGTAGTCTTGCTGAAGATGGTAGTTTGTTACAGTCGGGGTTGTCTTAATTGCCTCATTTGAGTTCACCGAAGTGGACTTTAAAAGTACATTTCCCCTTTTCTGAATGGAGACTTTCAAGTAGCCTTGTCATTACCATCAGGCAAAACGGGGGCATCCTTGAAAGCGTGGGCGATGGCGCTGGGCGTGCCGGAAGCACTTTTTACACATCCTGAAGAAGATAACTTCAGAAAACCACCTGCGTTATTTTACCATGTTGCCCGTAAGGCTTTAGTGGTTTGCTTTGTCCTTTTTATTTTTTCCCCCCCTGTTTGCAAACCGTGGGTAAGCCTGAGATGTGCTAACGTTACTCCAAGTACACTGCCAACAGCATCGACGAGCTGCTGTTTTCCTGTTCGGTCACCGGTACCGAACTTGACCTACAGGTAAGGAATGAAGGTGGGTATATGAGGGAATCCGGGATACCCAGAGCAGGAAATCATGACAGTCACTTGTAGGAGAGTTTTAAGCCCCCAGGTCTGGCAGTAAAACACCGTCCGGGTCTGTAAAAGCCCTCGTGGCCGGACGCTGCCCGCAGGTCGCAGCTCCTGAGAGTTTCTCTGGGAGGAGGCTGGGAGAAGGTTTGGTCGCTGCCCCAACGCGCTTTGTGCCGAACTGACGCTGCGCCCTCTTGGAGGCTGCGTGGAGGCGGGATTCCGAGGGAGTGCTTGATTTTCAAATCTTAACTGGACCCAGAGAACGAAAAATCCTGTAGTGAGTTTGGCAAATGAACGCCTTCACAGCTTCACGTGTGAGGAACAAAGGTTTGTCCTGTCCCAATAAGCTGGTAACCCTGACAAAACCAGAAATGTTAGAAGAGCTCTAATAGCTCTTCTGACCTTGCTTCAGACACAGAGTAAAACAGAAAATAATTTCAGTTTCCATTAAAGCTCTGGTATATCCTATTTCTGTCAAAACAAACAAATAAAAAAAGCCTGCAGAATATTTTTATGAGTATTAAAAGAGCTGCAATTCATTTGTATTCATTTAATCTCGATGCTTTTCTGTTGAAATAACACAATACATAATTTGACAGCATTTGTTTCTGCCGATTCTTTCCCGGCTGATGGCAAGCAGTTCCACCATCATCTGTATTTATTTAATTTATTTATCCTGCATAAATGAAGGCCCTGTTGCCAAAAGCATCTATTTTGTTTAGTGTTGTATGTGTTTATGCAGATTTTTATTTTGTGCAGTCAAAAATCAGAAGTGTACTTATGCGTGTTTGTTCATTGCTCCGTGCGGCGGGGGGGTCTCACAGGAGGCGTTAATGACGTATGGAATTGTCTAGTTACAAATCTTCTTGTACAAAAATACAATTATAATTTTGATTAGCTTGAAAAGGAATATTTTGTTGCTCTCGGAAATCACTATCCAGACATTTCCATCAACTTTGGGGGTTTTTCTGTATGTGCTGTTTTCCCAAATTGAGCTCATGCATCTTTCAGGCAGATGGGCGATTTTATGAAGTTTATAAATGGCTGAACGCTTTAATGGATCTGTCATGCACAGCTTGTTCTTTAAATGTGGCTGATTTGCGAACAAAGAATTAGTAACTTGTATCTAGCAATTATAAAGGATTTATTTTAATAGGACTGAGACAAATCAGGCTTTCCAAATCAGAGTAAGTTCCCCGTGCAGTGGAAGATTTTGGTGAGGAAGCACCCTGCCAGAAGCGAGGTGGTGTGGTACGTGCCACAGCTTCTGAGCATTCTCCTCTGCTGTGGTCCCAAGTTACAGATAGAAAATATTTTTACTTGGGATAGGGATTTATTATTATTGTTTATCTTTCCTTTTTCTCCTGTTGCATGCTTGTGCACGGGGCGAGTACGTGCTCGGGGTTCTTCAGCGGCGCGGGGTGCTGTGGAATGCCATCGGGACACAGCACGGAGCAAACCGGTCCTCCATGGATTTGAGTCGTGGTCAGGGACTTGGGAGCCTTTGTTCACCTGCCGTGGGAGTCCCTGTAGCTGCCCTCCCACCACAGACTGAAGAAATCAGCATTAAGACACGTGCTTCCGCCTGGAAGTGACGCTAATAATGAAAATAAAATGCGTGCAAATGTCTTGGTGAAGAAACCAAGTGGAAGATGTTTATGAAAAGCGAAGGCATGACGTGAAGCTTGTTTGGGGGTGGCATTGCTGGTCTGTTGGTGTTCCTGCGGCGTTCCCTCGTGGAAGGCTGGCGGAGAGGTGACTGGCCCCCCAGGCCAGACCCGCTGTGTCTCGGAACACCCCAGCCCCTCAGCAGGGGCAGCTCTTCAGGGCTTTGCTTTGTCCGGGGGGAGAACAATTCCCGTTCTGCCTGGAAAACGTGCTGTGGGGACGTGCGGGGGCCTTGGAGGGCGCAGAGCCCCGTCTCCGCCGGCTTCGGCTCGGGGAGCTGGAGGGACTTGTGTTGTGAGAGGTGAGGGGTTGGGTTGGTTTGTGTCTCTAGATACCGGAGCCATTCTCCCTTCTGCTGGATCAGGATACTCTCCTACAGTATTTACTGCTCCGAAAAAAATGATCAGAGGGAATGCGTAATACTAATTTGCAGGGAAGATGTTGATTCTTTATGGGGTACCCAATAACTTTTAATAGGTAGAAATCTCTCTCAACTCTGGGAGAGGCTGGCTGGCCAAGGCATCCCCCCGCCCCTGCGTGTGAAGGGCAATGCTCCTAATTTAGGAGGAACAGCTGACGTTCCTTGTAACGGTGCTGTTTGTGCACAGCTATCGAAATAGCAGATTTAGCGGGATTTACATGAGTTTGCTGTCTTACTCCATCTCTGCCTCAACTGCAGAAGAGACGTAAATTAATTGTCTTCCGATGTCTGCAGGTCTCCTGAAGAGACCCCCCCGCGCCTCGGGGGCTTTCCTCCTGCCCTCTGGCCGTAGGGAGCAGGGTGGCTGCCTGCTCTGTCCAGTGTTTTACCGTAACCAGTGCGGGAGTTGATGGCTGGGGCTTTTCTGCAGGGATTTCTAGATGTTCTCTCACTCCTGAGTGACCCCTGCCTGCAGGGAACGCGGCCGGGGCAGAAGGAAGGGGCTGTTCCGAGAGCGGGCACCTCTCTGGGTATCCCATCTGCCCGAGCAGCAGTTTCTTTCTCACAGAAATGAAATGACACACCTTCCGTTTGGAAAGCCACGTAGGATGGCATCCTTCAGCGGGGAAATCGGCGTTGATGGAGAAGTTGGAGGAGAGTCAATAAAAGGCTGTCCCTTCCGGCGGTGTACGCGTGTAGCGGATATTTCTGCTGCCGCTCCACGGAGCAGCCGTGAGCGACTTTCCTTTGCCTTGTCCAGCATTCCCTGTATTTCCAGTACAGTGTTTCTAGCCAAAAAAAGGAAAGATGCTCACATTTAGGGCAACTTTGTTAATCAAAGCTCGTAAAGTTTCTTTTCAAAAACGTGTCATGCTGTTCTAATGGGAAGCGATGGTGCTTTAAAACATGTTCCAGGTACAACTGATTTGTTTAGAAGAGAATTGGAAAAAAAATTACTTGAGGATGCTAGTCCCACGGTCTGCTCCGTAAAGTATTCCTGGGTGTGTGGGAAGAAAGAGGCAGCTTGCACAAAGAAACGCGGTGACGCTGCGCTGGGCATCCCTGAGCACTGTGAAAATAACTCAGACCAGGTTGAGTCTTGTTCTTCTCGGAGTGCTTTATCCAGCAGTTTGTAACGCGGGAAAGCAAGGGTAGATTGGGCTAATCCATGGAAAAAGGGAAGTAATCCAAACTTACTCTTGAGTCTAAAACTATTGCTGTCCTTGAATGTATTTGAAAAGACCAACTGAAGTGCTCGCTTCTTATCTGCAGACTTCCCTCCATTTTTCTATTGGCAGTTTGATATTAATTAGAGGAAATAGATTTTTGCTACAAACTGTAATAATACATGAAAACAGCATCTAAGTGTCCTACAGGCCAAATTAAAATATGTGCATCTAGGCAGAGTGTTACTAACAAGACTCTAAATAACCTCTTTGGACAGGCTCCCCGTTATTTTCACCTAAGGGTGCTCTGGACCAGCGGGTGACAACGTGGGTGCCGGCTGTGCCGGGAAAACACACCGTGTACGCGGGAGCCCTTTGGTCGGCTCTCGTGCACGCCTGTCCTACAGGCAATTCAGGTTCTGAAGGCAATTGGTGGTGATTGCTATTGAGTTGAATGATTTATTTCTGTAGAGTCTTGTAACTTGCTAGTTGAGGTAATTTTATCTGAATTTAGAATTACAGCAAGAACCCCGAGCTAATTTCTTCTTCTTGTGTCCCTGCCTTTTTATTTTTTTTTTATTACGTTGTTGAGTTTGGAGTGTTTTGGGTTGTTTGGATTGGGGGGGTTGTGTTGTAGTTTTTTAGGCGTTCTCTATTTCAACTTTGTTTTCCTTTTAGAATGGGTAGCTTATGCTCCATCTACCAAACATTATATATTCTAAAATGCTACGACTTGATTGTGAATGACGGTAAGATAACTGTAGTTATAAAAAGTGCAACTAATTAATCATGAGCCCTTCAAAGAGGTATGAAATTCAGTAGGCTGTATGCAAATATCAAACAGTAAACTGTTTTAGTCCGGTTGTTGGTGATGAGGTCAAGTCTTCCTTTGGAGGTGGAGGGTCACTGGGATGCTGCTGTGCTGGCGTGGGCTGTTTGATTCCAGAATTCCTGCAAAGCCCAGTGGAAGGGACAGCCTTGTCCTGGTATAAAACATGTTGACTGAAAAAGACCAACCCTGCGCCGAAATGGCTTGTATCTCTTGTAGGATATCTAGTTAAGCTTGCACATACTGGGTGGATCTTCAGCAACGTGCGTTTAGCCAGAAGCCAAACCCATTGAGCCCAAGTTACTGGGAGGGGGAGAGGGGGGAATTCGACCCAA
The DNA here is from genome assembly GCA_013400795.1 of Pluvianellus socialis. NCBI lineage: Eukaryota > Metazoa > Chordata > Aves > Charadriiformes > Charadriidae > Pluvianellus > Pluvianellus socialis. The sequence goes on along the minus strand of VZTS01010248.1, from coordinate 16,897 downwards.
AAAACCCCCAATGAACCAAACCTGCCCCAGGACCGTATGCTGCGTTGTGAAATATTTGGAAAAACGTGGCAAAGTCATTTTGTTCCCAGCCTGTTTGCAGTCAGTTTTCCTTTAGGCAGGTGGAGCTTTGTTTGAGCTGCCTGTTGGTGGGGACAGTCACCTCCTATTCCAGCGGCCGCTCCGGTGGTGTTGCGGTAGCGTCCCCTCGCAGAGCGTCTCTGTCGAGCCCCGGAAACGCGTCCCTGGTGCCTCCTCGCCACGGACGGGACGGGTGGCAGAGCCCTGCCAACGAGGTCCCGTCCCCGCGTCCCCACAGCAGACGGGGAGTGGAGTGCAGGAGGGAGACAGCGTCTTCCCGTTCCACGTCTTCACCCTCCTCCTTCAGGCCGTGTTCTTTTGCGCCACGGGAAATGGGTTTTCTCACTTCTGTCAGAGTTTTGTCCAAAAAAAGAGGGTCTCTGAAGCTGAAACCACTTTGTAACTATGGAATGGGTGACAAAACCCCTGGGAACCGGAATGATTCCAGGTTCCAGTAGCTGAGGTGAAGCAGCAGGGATGGTGGTGAAGTCGTTCGTGGAAAAAAACGTGTGGAAGGTGAACTTGACCAGTACGTGCTGGAGGGACCTGAGGGACAAGAACAAGACTGTTTTCCAGGAAATTTGGGGGGGAGCATTGCAAAAAGGGGTGACTGGTAGCAAAACTCAAGTCACGCCGGAACCATGGTTGTGATACAACTATTTTAAACTTTGAGATACGTTTGATTTTTCATTTTTGTCTTTCTCAGTAAGGTGGCATTTGAAGTCAGTATTTCTCTTGATCAGCGGTGTTTCTCTTAATTTCTCAGAGTATTCATCAGCTATCACTCAGACGTCTCAAAGCCAGTTCCCATTTGCTGTAGAAGTAAAAGCAGATTTTCTGGTGATGTTTATCCACAAATACAGTGTATGACCACGGCTCTTCCCATCTGCTTCAGGCGGCCGGACGGGGCTTTGGAATGCTGCTTTGGAATGCTGCAGTTACGCCGGGGTTTCTGATTAGTGTGTGATACAGAAACCTTGTTGGTACAATATGTCTGGCCAGCATACTTGTGAGTGTAAATGGAACTGTTTATATTTACATCTAATACTCAAATAATCTAGTAAGCTTAGCATTCCCCATCAGAGGCATATTTCAAAAACACCAAGTCCAGAACTAGGAGCAGTTTTGGTTGATAGTAGCACGCTCATTTATTTAATTGACTGTTTTATTCAAAGCCACATTGTGAAAAGTATTATGTAATGCTTTCTAAAGCGTTCAAAGAGTATCTTGCTGTAAAAGGATTCTTATTGAATGTTCAAATACAACTTTGTGGATTGCTGCCAAATATACATGTATTATTTTAACTCTGTTGCTTTTAGAAGTATTACCCGGGAAAGCCAGTAATATTAGATTTATGGAAATTGTTCTTGAATTCAATTACTCTTTTATTGGTTTGTCAATGTACAAACCAGAAAGATGTTTAGTGTGTATGTTTTTCGAAAGAATAAGTTGTTGTAAAATTACCAAAATGAGCATGCCTCTTCTGTGGCACGGCGAGTCTCGCCTGTAAATTAGCTACAGAAATGCAGCGTGCGAAGAAACGCATTAAGGCTTTTATGAGCAACACGCTTGCTTCTGCCCGGCTCCTTAAGAAATATTACTGGAAAGTGCTGAAATGGGCATTTTGTGTTTCCTTTCATATTTAACTGGAGCTCAGTTGCCTGAGGTCGGTATCTCGACCGGCGCTGTGTCTCCTGGAAGCGGTGGCTGGGTGCTGGCACCGGACCTGGCCCGGCCAGCACAGCGGGGAGCGGATCCGCGGGACTGGTAAGAACGACCGGCAAATCTGATTTTCCTTCTTCCAGAAAGGCTGAGAAAGCGCAGGGGCTAATTAAAATACTTCAATTAAGCCATGAGAAATCAGAGAGATGCAAAAAGGCTCGTTTCTGGGTCTCTGGTGAAGCAGCTCTGGGGTGATGTGAAATGCCATTCTTGGCTGGTTTCCTGCCTGGCTTTAGGGGACTAGTAGTTGTCAGGGAGAATTGAAGCCCAGTGATTGATGTGTTAAGGTAAAAAGTCAGTGATGTAATCTTCGTCCCAGAAGGCATGTTGTTCCTTGGTAGATCGCCTGTTTTACAAGGAAGGGCTTAGAGTAGATTGATTATGCATGAGGAAGAGTAAGCTAGAAGAATTAGCCAGGAGAGTATAGTGTTCTTCTAGACAGTTTCCTTTTAAAATTGAAACAAACAAAAAATCTATGCAAGTGATGATAATGAAAGGCAAATAACCTCAGGGTGAAACATAAATGGGGAATTTATTGTGTGGAAACGAGAAGAAATAAGCTGTCTTTTGCATTCATCGCAACGCGGATGTGTTTGCAGCTGTGCGTGGGTCTGTCCAAGGCTTGTCCTTCTGCGCGGGGCAGCCGCGGAGCCCCGGGACTGGGCAGGGTGGCAGCAGAAAGCGTGAAGTGGTACTGCTGCCTTCGTGGTGTGCGTCTGCCTGGTGGAAATGGCCTCTTCAATTCTAACGTCAGTAACTCGCGTGAATATATCCTGGGGATGTACAAAGTTGTCCAACGCAGGATGAGGGGTTTTGTCCCATGTTCTTTGAGTTCGTAGCGCTAGGTGGCTCTCTCCCAAGATTTATAGGGGGGGACACAAAACCCCCCAAATGAAAAACTTTGTATTTAAAGAAAATGTTAGGGAATAATACATCGTATTGATTCTTATGATGATTACTTTATTTCTTCCTGCTTACATCAGTGCAACTTCTGTTACATAAAGCTGTCTGATTTTATGCTGGAAGCTGGTGAGTGGCGGGTGCTCTTGATAAATGGTACTTCCTCCCTGACCAGTACAAAGCACTGTTGACTCTTCCTGGTTTAGGAAAAGTAGAATTTGATTCTGAATGGAAACTTCATACTCGAGGCAAGCAAAAATTAAAGTAAGAGACAAAATGAAATATAACTACTTCCTGGGAAACATTTCGAATTTCTCTCGGACGTTTCAAGTTACCCCTTTTCCCTTGAGCAATCTGGTGTGAGAAACTTATTTTTAGTTGGCGCGTGTCTTAGAGGAAGAAAGGATTTTTTACCTTAATCCTGTTTTCAGCTTTTTAAGTTGTCTTTCAGATATTCTTGAATTTCTTTTCTTGATATTGGGACATCTGTGAGCATGTTTAACTCTGAAGTCTTTCTCGTCTGCCTGGGATTTTGATATTGTGCAGTAAGTTTGCTTTGCCAGTGTCGTAATCAAATTTTATTGTCTCTTTTCAATCAGTTTTCAACAGGGAAATCAAAGTCATCTTATCTAATTGAGCAGAACGACCTTAGGCTCCTTAAAATTCCCTTTTTGGCTTTGTATAATGGTCCCATACCAGGGAAAGCCCCCGTTGCCAGCTGGAACTGGAGGCCAGCAGATAAGGTCAGGCATTTGAGAAGCTTCACGCTGAAGGGGCATCGCTGCCGTTGGTGATGTTCCGCAGGCAGAGCGCAGCTTACGGTAACACCTTACTGTTAACGCCGTACGCGCGGGGGGAAGGAGGTTTGCTGTGGGAACGCTCTCAGGTGGGCCTCAAGGTTTGCATGCGTTTGTGCTCGGTTTGTGTGTTAAACTTCCGCGCGGTTCCCTGGTGCTCCGGTGGGAGCTCCGGCCTCGCCGGCGGCTTACGGCACAGCAGTGGGAAGCGTTGGGTTGGTGGCGCCTCCAAGCACGGGTGAACGACGCTGGCGTTTGGGCAGTGAGACCAGCGCTCCTTGGCGGCGGGAGGCGATGAAAACGGGACGTGTGGAGGGCGCGCTGAGCTCCGGTGGCACAGCGCACACGATGAGTGATAGGGAGGTTTAAGCTCCTTTCGCACAACTTGTTGGTGAAGGTGTTAGGGTCTTCCCCTTGCGCCTGTGTTTGATTCCTGGCAAATCCCCGCCGCCTTGGGAACACGGCTGTGACTTGAGTGCCCACGTATTTCTCCGTGCCTTTTGTTTTCATGGCCGCAGCGGTTTTAGCTTCTCTCTTCATCTCAGCTGTGTGGAGGCTGCAGAGCTTAGGGAAGGGGTTTTGGGTGGGCATGCCTCCGGTAGTCCCATGCCAAGGCAGGGCAGACCTTTTTCCTGAGCCGGCGCTCAGCAGGACCATGGTTTCCCTGCAGTTTAGAATGCCTTGACTCTTGCCATGCCGCTGTTACGGCAACTTACGCGACTATTATGTACTTGAAAAAAGTTAAGAGTATAAATGCTTTTATGCTAATAAAACCGCCCACACTGAACTGATACAGCCTTCGAAAGGGGTTCCCTTAGTTGTTTAATGCAAGGCAAACACTGGTGAGTCGTGCCAGGCTTGTTGACCTTACCTTCAAGTGGAAGGTCAACAGCACGTAGAGCCAGTTGCTTCCCTAGTTTGGCTGGCCTCGTGGGCATTATATTAATGATTTGCAGCTTCAGATTACATCTAGCCTCAGCGTAGGAGTCGGGTTGGAAACATTTGATAAATCTTCGAAATAGTAGGTTATGACCAAAGGGTTGAAATGGCTATTTTGGTTGTAGAACTGTAGTTGGGCACTGAAATTGGTTGTAATGGAATAAATTATTCAAATATCAGTTTAGTTTTTCCATAAAGTAAATGTTACAGCGAGCGACACTTCAGGATATTACTGAAAACAGCAAAATAGCAGTACAGCATAAATTACGTTAGAAAGTCAGTAAATAAATGAGAGGACTTTCACCTGGTGCACTTGAGCCTTAAAACCAATTATCGCTGTCTCAATGTTTCCGCACTCATTATGGAAATCCGTTTGACTCTCCCTGGGCTTTTTCGGACCAGTTGTGCGTTGGGGGCGGGATGTAAACTGGGGGTGGTGGCGATGGGCAGGAGGGCGTTACTGTGATGGGAAGAAGGGGACGGTCTCTCCCAGTGCCTGCCGGGGGCTTCTCGGCCGGCTGGGTCCCTCCTCGCCCGCGCTTCCCGGTTTCTGGGTGTTGGGAGGCAGCTGGGCCCGGGGCTGCCTCGGGCTGTGCTGGACTCCGGCGGGATGTGGTAGCAGGCGCCAATTGCTCCCGGGGTGACAGTAAATTATTGGGGTGTTTCCCGTGTTCCTAACGGCTGCTTTTACAGCCTTTCCGCGGGGCTGCCAGCTGTGGTTTAAGCTGACTGTAGGTCATGACTGATTGAAGGGAGAAAAGACAATGAAAAAGTAAAGGGCAAAAAAGCATAGCAAATTCTTGACGTTATCAGTGCTTAACTTCCCTCTCACACCATTATGGTTACTGAAAGGGTAACTTCTAAAGCGTATACTTTCATAGCAATTAATTATACTTAGTGTATGGTGTTGTATAAAGTATGGTGTGATTTGTAATGTATTGCTATTTTAAATACTGAACAAGAAACTATACACGTGTCTCTCATCCATCTGGTATCTGCCGGACTCGTAGGCTGCAGGTAGGCATAGTTTGTGCATTAAGTGTGGTGCCAGGTCGGGAATATGCTGCTGGACCGGTCGTCGGGAGCAATCCATCTCCCTTGCCGGGTGAAGGTTGGGTTTAGCTCTTTGGGCGCTGGAGTCTCTTGTTGTTAACTGTCAAGGTGGGAAGGGAAAATAAGTTATGTTCTCTGTGCAGTTTCTAAAGCCTTACACTTTCATCCAAGGGTCTCCTCGCTTATTTATTTAAAAAAAAAAAAAAAAGCCTTCTAAAAATCTGTAATGATGTTACCCTGTTACATGTGAAACTGAAATGCTGGGGGCTCCTGACCTGACCAGGCTACGGAGGAGCAGACTTTTGTATAAAATACAGGCTTTGTTCCTTTCTGCTCCTGTAGGTTCCTTAGCACTGTTGCAATAAGGCTACAGTTCGAGACAGTCTTGAACTTGGCTGTGTTTGCAGAGGTGGCGTGACAGCTAAGCAGGGAGTGCAGGAGAAATGGAACCGGATAATCTTCCCCAGAGTCTGAATTCAGCACATATATGGGCATAGTTGTCTTGATTGCCTTCTGACTTAGCTAAGCCTAATTGCTCTTATCTCTCAGAAGTGATCGTTATTCTAGGCACTAACTCAAAGTTGGCTTTTAATGTTTCTTAAGAAATTATCTACTGATACTTACAGCACAGCATCTGCATTCACTTTATATTTTTGGAGACATTTTATGCTCTAGATGGCTTCTAACTGCCCATTAATAACAGCAGCCAAATTCTGTCGATAATGGCAGAAATTATGACACATTTTTTTTTAAAAGTGCCGTTAAACTATCCTTGAGACTACGTTTTTAATACTTCTCCACAAAGGTTTTCAGGTGCTCGCCAGTGTCTTGCAAGTGAGCAGATGGGAGTGCTACAACAGTAAGGTAAAATAACAAAAGAAAGAAGTGCCGACGGCCCCGTGAGGGCTGAGCGGCGTTGGTTATCGGTTCGTCCCGCTGTGGGACCCTGCGGATGCTCTGCAGCAAGAGCTGCTTTAGAGGGGGAGTGTGTCACGGGGACAGACGTAACGCGGTCCTGAGTGCAACTGCTGCACGTACGGGTTAGCGCAGAGCACGTAAAAAGCACAGAGATACGGGTTGCCTCACAAACAACTGATATTACCCCTGTCTTTTAACATCACTAACAGCAACGGCTGGGACATTAAAGCGTGCGTCGGCCTGAATGGAGCCCACCATTAGGTGAGGCAGTTACACTCTGCTGTTCCCAAATTATTTCATTTCTTTCTCATTTTGTGTGAGAGGTGGCACCTTCCTGGAAACGCGTGTACTTTTCCACGGAACTAGCTTGCAGTCCGACACGGCACGTTCTGAAAAGGGTGGTATTTCAAGTAGTAAATCATTTAAAGCAGTTCACCGTGCCTGTCCTGTGCTGCTGGCGCTGGGAACCCGTGTCCCCAGCTCTGCTCCTCCAGCGGGTCCCTGCCAGCGCCTGAGCGTGCACGTGTGTGGCGTCAGCCCCCGTGCTCCGTACAGCTCTTCGCTTACAATGGGATCGTGGTTCAGAAACTTCATTTAATTGCAATTAATTCCCCATTCAGCTATGTACAGACTTTAATTCCTGGACTCCTTAGATCAGGGAACGTCACTTGTTTTGTCTTGTCACTTCCTAGGACGAATTGTCACAACCCAGGCAACCAAATTTATTCTGGTTATGAAACACAAGTCAAGAATTTTGGGAGGTGAAAGCCAGTAGTGTATGTGACAGCTTCTTGCCACCTCCCTCCCCAGTCCGTGGGGTTTGTGTGCACTGTGACGATGACAGCCAAAGGGTTAACGTCAGTGACTTCCCTTACAGTAAGAAAATGGGAATTACTTTTCCTGACACGAAATTGGAAGAGAGAAGGGATAGAAACATAGCGGCAAACTGTCACATTTTGCAAAAGAACTCAAAGAACCTTCTGTTGGTTTGAAAAACAAAACCAACTTAAACCTGCTGGGGGAACTTCCCCAGAAAGTGAAAACTGGGGAAAAGCAGGCAGCTTTCCTCAAAACAGAACTACAGTTGCATTAAAAAAAGCTGCTATGAAATCCAATTGTAAGTTAGTATCCCTGTTATTTGATAAAGAATACAGTTGAAAGTAAAAACAGAATTTATTTGAAGATTATGTGTTTATGTATTTGGTTCTTCTACTGCTACACCTATCCTTGCGTAGACGGCATTTTCATAAGTACACAGTATGCACGCATTACTTTATTTTTTTTCTATAGCTCTTAGCTCTGTAGCATTTTTGTCAATCCTTTTCACTTCCCCGGGTCCACTTTGCGGCACTTGTGCTTCTGTTTGCCCTCGTGTTTACTGAGGCATAAACCAAAGCTGTGGGCAGCAAGCTGTTCGTTTTAAATAGCTCTTTGCATCCCCGCAAATGCTTCTTACTGGTTTTAGAAATAATTTTGGTTGTAGTAGCAATAAAGTAGCAATATCTTTATTGTTCTTGATAATTATTTTATTTCTGGGACTGTTTACGTATGTCTATGTATATATTAAACAAGCTTATTATCTCAGCTTAGTTGATGTTAAAGTAGTTCATCATCTCTGCTCATCTGCGTGCTTTGAGTTGTGGTTGGAAGCAAAACAAGCAGCCCCGCTGCCTTCCCCGTTGCATTTTTTTATATCTTTTGTAATTGTCCAGTATGCAGCTTGACATCTCGCGGGTCTGGCTGAGCTGCCTCCTCGGGGCCCAGTGTTTCCCACTGCGGCTGCCGCCCTGGTGTGTGACGGGTGTCACGACCTGCTGAGCTCGGCCGCGCTCCCACACAGCGCCCCGGCAGCCCCCTGCTTGCCTGAAAGGCTTTGGGTGCTTTTAAGACAAGTTTTGTCAGGAACCCAGTATTGTTACAGATGGGCTTTACAGAAAGCACATTCTGACAAAGGTATTCAGCTGATTTACTTTCGTATTGGGATTTTAAAATGTTCTAAAATGCTTTTTGCCTGGGGAATGTAATAGCGACTTACTTCGGTGAAGTGAATTTATCAAGAGCTGTTATATTTGCTGCGGTCATATAAAAACAGCAAATACAAATGCTGATTTTTAAACGGTACAGATCACCCAGTGAAAGTAATATGTGTATCTTTACAACTATCTAGAATAAAATGTCTAAATGCTAATGAGATGAAGAGAATAGAGTTTCTCAATACCCACTGTATGATAATCAATACCAGCCAGTGTAACGTTAACAATGTAAACTTATGTCTTCATCGTTACCATATTTTTCTCAACTTTTGTAAATTACTTTTCCCCAAAAAATGGTCTCTCTGACACACTGTCAAGGCCAGCAGTTCTATATATTTTGTACCAATCTGGACAGCATACTCAAAACTTTGGTTTTGCACAAAATAGATTGTCAGGCACCTCAGACCTTAAACTAACAAAACAGTTAGTGAATTCACTTTTCCACTTGCTTGTATCCTTTACAGTAAAGCACTATTAGAAATGAAGCTCTCTTCGGTGCTAGCTGAAGTATTCAATTTTGCTTTATTGTGATCTAACGACAAAATCATCTAATCTAAAGTTTATAAAATTTATAAAGGCAGGAGTACCAGCCAAACTTGTGGGAAGCAAAAAGTATTATTACTCACTGTTGACAGTTCCGTTATTCTGATGCATCTGGAAGCCCAACAAAATCTACACTGTTCCCTTTAAAATATCCATAGAAAATCAGTGATTTTCGTAGAATTTCTTGTTCTGTTTTCCCTGTTGAGCTGACTGGACGCCATTGACCAAAAATGATAGTTATTGTCATGGTTATCTGTTGTTAAAGTGGTGCTGGATGTCTGGAACATGGATAAATTCTTAATTCTGGTGGAATATTAGGATTACTGTACAGGTCAGAGCAATAGCCTATACTCTATCCCCACAAGGCTCATGACACATTTAGGACGTGCTTAGGAAAGAGTAGGGCAGGTCAAAAAAGTGAGGTTCTTCCATGAAATAGCTCTTCAGCGATCTGCAGCTTAGTGACTCTTTGAGGCAAGAAATACCTAACTTGTTTCTTCTTAGAACTGGGTGGACTTCCCTTCCAGGAATACGTGTAATTCTTTTGGGCAATGCCTTGTGGCACTGAGTTCTGGTTTTAAATAAATGTAGTGTAGAGCAATTACCACGGCTGCCCCTTTAATCCTGAGCCATGTTTCCCACATAGCGGTCGCCATCAGCCTTCGGTCACGTCTCTTCTTCACTGCGGACTCTCATCTGTCTGCCATTCCTGTCGTTCCTTTTTGGAAAGATTTTTTCCTACCAACTCTTTTGCTCTCTCTTTTGCTTTTCTACCCATCCTGTATCTCAGGTGCCGGCAGAGCGAGTGAGCTGCAGGTAATACTAAAGGCACACATTGGATTTGAGTGACATAAGGAGGTTTTATATTTTCTTTTCATTTTATTTCTTTATTTTGGTTACTAGTAAGCATTGAGCTGTCATTTCCACCCAGATGTCTGTTTATATCTAGTATCAGTATTTTTTTTCTGCTTGGTAGTAGTTGTCAGCTCAGTCCATCATGTATATTTGGAGTTAGCCTTTTCTTTACCATATGAATTGCTTTGTTTACCGACATTGAAATTCATCTGCTCTCCAGTTATTGATGGAAGAATTTACAGTCTTTTTTAGTAGTCTGGAAACTGCATATTGTCAGAAAAAAAATTGTCATTTCACTATTAACTCTTCTCTGAATGATATGAATAAGTTGAAAAGCAGTCCTTAAATAGGCCTTTGAGGAATTCCAGTGTCGGCTTCCCTGTGATGTGAAAACTAGCGATTTGTCTACCATTAATCTTGTGATTAGGCATTAATTCTTCCGTGAAAAGGAGTTTTCCTTCCCTAGCATTTTAGTTGCTTTCTCTTTTTACATTTGGTACAAACAACACATTCTGTAGGATGATATATTGTCCGTCTGTGCATAAATTCTGTAGCTTCTCGCACCTCCTATGAGCTTTCTTCACCCTGGTATCAGGCGTCGGGAGCCGTAGCTGCCCAGGTGCTGCAGACTCTCGGCTACAACAGCGAGACCGTGTTTGCCACCGCCTGGCTGTGCCGTCCGCTGGTCCGTGGTGGCGCGAGCTGCAGCTGCGGATCACCCCGTGACTCGGGTGGAACAGCTTCTGCCGCCCTCATGCCCAGCCTGTCTGGAGCCTGCTAGTTCTGCTAACGATTCCTCTTGATACCGCTCTTCCACCGTAGCTGGGATAAGGAGAAGTCGCCTTGTGAAAATCACCACTAACTCTCCTGCAGTGGGTGCAGATGCCATGTAACCGGCACAGATTTCTGCTGTGGTCCCATCTTTCTCACTGCTTTTATACAATAGTCTGACTTCTTTGGCTAGATTTCCTCTTTGGAAAAGGATTTATTATTCGGTCTGTGTATTTTTGCAAGCTGTTCTTCAACATTTTTTTTGAATCTTTTTTTGTGTCTTACCTTCTTGAGGTAGGACACTCAATTCTCCAACCGTGATGGTTCTTCAATAATTTAGATTTGTCTTGGAGTGTGAGGTTGTTTTTCACCAGGCTTTGATGCCTTGCTGTTTGACCAGGCTAACTCCTTCCTCTCACTCTCTCTTTTGTAATTTGGTGTACGTTCATTGCTCTGAGACTGACGAGTGGTGTCTTTCAAACAGAACAAAGACTACCAAAATCAAAAACCCCTCAGTGCTTCAGGGGGGCTTTTTACCCTTTCAGATGCTCCTCTTAACTTTCTTGTACTGAACTTTCTTGTTTTGATGTCGTTCTTCTTTGACTGTGTTACTTCAATCTTGTTCAGAAATGCAGAATACAGGGGATTTAAAAATCTGTGTGGAAGTTGTGTTAAATTATTCAAACCATATCTTGAGTATTGCTTGGGATCAAGTAAAAACTGGTTTCTCTTCATGTGGTTTTCTTTGCTGCGTACTAACGTACAGCACGTATTGATGATAGCAAAAAATGAGTCTTTGAAATTGTGTCCTGACCTGAACTTTGGATAGATTGGATTGGTAATGAAGTCATTGCTGATTTTGTAATGTTTCCTACCCACAAATCTTTGAATGTCCATTAGCATATCGCAGTCATTGATACGATCCTGGTCAGCATTCATTTGTAGCACAGTACTATTTTTCCCTGATCAGACCCAAAACGTCAGTCCATATGGACTGTCTGCCAAAAAAAAAACCCCAATCCCAAACCAACAAAAAAAGCCCCAAACCAAACAAATAAAAAAACCCCACAAAAACCCCAGCATAACAGAGGAAACGCCTCTGCGCTCTTGGGTGCTGGATTGCCAAATACTGAGCGAACTGGAGCCACCCAGTTGCACCAGTAGGTGACTTACCACAGCCTTTTCTGTAACCTTAATGCAAAAGGAGGTTTAGTGCTGCTCGGCAGCTCCAGTCGCTCTCAGTCTGTACAATTTGTTTGGGGCTTGTTTCAAGAAGGATCTACGTGGGTACGATCTTTAGGTATGGAGCCTTTGGGTGTCTCCTGGCGAGCCAACGGAATGCCAAACCCACAGGATGTAGTAACCCTGGGAAGTAAAGGAGGGTAACCAGGGTGGAAGAGCTGGTTATCCCTCCTCGCCGTCGGGAAAGGGCCAGGCTGGCACGACGGCAAACAGGGGACTCGGGGGGTTGTCTCTTCAGTGCCAGCCTGGGCAGGACCTTTGTGACACTCGGATCTCTGACCCGTTAGGAGGGCGTGCAGGAAATCGTTAGACCTCAATGTCCCTCCTAAGCAGGCTGTCCACAAAGGGGGTTTTGCACAGTCTCCTCTCCTCTGTCGAACACTTGTGGTATATATTCACTCCTTTGTGTTACTGTCTGTATAATCAAGAGCTGACTGTCCACCCGGCAGTGAGTTTTCTGGTCTCCCGCTGGAGCCTGGCCCTGGGGGATCAAGGAAGGAAGAACTCCTGTTGCTTAACTGCTTCCATTTAAACTTCTTCCTGACGTTCAAACCGTTGAATTAGTTCTCTGTGCTCTTACTTGCCCAAGAGATTGACATGAAACCATGCACCTGGAAAAGAGAAATGTTTTAGGAATGTTCTGTAAAATGTAAAAAGCAAAGATTGTTACACTCACTTTTGTTTCGGATGCCCCAGACCGGGAGACAGCTAATAACTCCCTGCTCCTTTTGATCTGAATAGACTGGAGTCTTTGGTGCTGACTGCAAACTAAATCACGACAACGCTGATGTTGGCACTTTTGACTATTTCCCCACTGTAATTTTTAGCTGATAGATGTGTGTATCATTTGGTGTTACCATTACTGCGACTTAAGCCTGTGGAGAGTTTGCGGTGCAGAAATCTTGGCTCCTTTTTTAGTTGTAAAGAATTGTGACTATTATGTAGCTGATCTTGCAGATTCAAAAATATTCAGTACTTTAATTATGCTGACTTTATTTAAGTGCTAAAGGCCGCAACAGGCCTGCAATTGCGCGGATGCTAACAGCACATAATACAGCCAATTGCAAACAGCAGTCTAATTTGTTGATTTCAATTGAGGTGTAATTATATTGCTTCATTTGCTGAGCAAATCATATGAGAGCTTCTCTAAATCAGCCTGATTGTGTAATGAAGAGCTAATTACAAACAGCAGTGTTCTTGCAGTAAATTTATGGTGGCTGCTAATGCCAGGTTGGCACCAGAGTGACAATGGCTCATTAGTACATTTACAAAGGCAACAGTGGAGCTCTGCCCAGAGCACAGCAACTGTTCCCTATTTCGGGAGACCGGAGCGATTACCTCCCTGCCTTCCATTGTCGTCGCTTCAAAAAAACCCCACCAAACAACAGAACAAACAAAAACCCCGCCACCCCACCACACTTTTGTCACTTCTTCTCGGAAGGAATTAAATAGCACTTTTCTGGAAAAGCTTGGAAAAGCATTCCTCCTGGCCTTTGAGGCAGGCAGGCTTCCAAGACGTCCTTTGACCAGGAGCCTTTGCCATCGGTGACGACCAGAGCTCTGGTGTGTTCCTCTGCGACTCCTCTTCCCCGTTGGACCTTCACCGCCTGGAGTCGAGGGTTGTCTTGGCAGCCTCAAGGCTGAAAGAGAATTCCTGATAGAATTACATTTGTCAGCCCTGTGCTCATTAGAAGGTTTTAGATTTCTGTGTTATATTTGTCTGTTTAAGCTGAAATTGGTGGTGACGTGATGCAGCTTCTGTTATTTGATTCTAAAGTATGTTTAGTGTCAGATCAACCAGCTCCAGCAGAAAAATGAACTGGTCACTGTACAAATTCGCAGCTCAGGATAAGTTCTCTAATTTTTCTGCAGTTTCCATTAATCTTTTGGTTTTTATTAATTTCTTTTGAGTTCCATGAAGCATACTTTCTCATAGGTACTTCCAAGCAATCAGAATAATTTATTTCTGAATAGATGTGTGTAATTGCCTGTTCGATTTTAAGCCTGACACCCACAGTAGATTGAATGCTGTTTTACACAAAGGCTTCTAATCTATTAAATGGCGCACTGGGACTGATTTCCTATGAAACTGCCTGATACACTTTCTCTCTTGGCACAATTGCGCGGAATAAATTTCTTCCTGTATGTCCCCATCCTGCTTGCTTTCTCCTGTAACACAGAATAATGAAGCTGCGGCCTCTTACCATTTCCTCTCTGATCCTGCGTAGTGACGCGTGACCCTGGAGGAACGGTCCGGTTGGGACGAGCACCCCAAACACACAAATACCTACTCATGACCTCCACACAGTGGGCTTGGGCTTGCACGAAGCGGACTTCTCTGCAACCCGGGTGGTGCGTGACCCCCGCAAAGCCGGTGGGGTTTCTCCCCCGAGCTCCAGAGTGGCCGTTTGCTCCGATGTCTTGGAGTTTTGACTGTTTCTGGAGCTTGTGCACAGAGACAGTCCAGGCCACGTTTCTGCATCAACACCTGGTGGTGAGGAGCAAATTCTTGGAGAAAGAGCATACAAAAGAACATGGTAGTTGTTGACTCCACCTGGGCTGTCGTTTCATATGGCCTCTGGCAGAAGGCACCCATGTGCAATGTTATTTTGAAATTCCAGAGAGGAAACGATTATGTGCAAATTTCATCTAATTATGCATTTGTTGGGCATGGGGAAGAGCCTTTTAAAAAAAAAAAAAAAAAAATCACTATTTAGGAAGTGTTTTGCCTCAGTCTTGTGAAGTATACATTCTCAACGAGAGATTCTCGATGTTCTCTATTTTAGCACCATAATCCAACGTAAAATCTGTTTCGCTAAACGGGTCTTCTGCTCCAAAACTAATAAGTTAATAACTGCCAGTAAGACTATTAAAGGAACCATATTTTTATGTTTTATGAGACATAGCTAAAATATTGCAGTAGAGAATTTCATGGCTGCTGTGATATCTCCGTAGTTGTTTCTCTGTTCTCTGGAGCACGAGGGCGGGGGGTTGCAAAGGCACAGCAAAGTCGCTGCCCGAGTTATGCTGCCCGTTCCCCGGCTGCGCGTCGGACAGACGGGGGGCTGCGGCCGTGACCCGTGTGCGGTGGCCGTGCCGCTCGGGGAGCGCGTGTGGAGCACCCCACTGCCGCCGCCTCCTCCTCCTCCTCTCCCCCAAGACGAGCGCCGTCGCTGGAGCCCGGCCGGGTTACCGTGCCGAACCGCTGCTCTCTCCTTTAGGGTGGTCTCCTCTGACTCCGCGTTCTGGAGTTGAGGAGCTTCCGCTGGCTCCAAACCCGTTTTGAGAGCGCGCTGCCGAGGTGGGGGGAGCGTGCGCTGCGGGTGGAGGCTGGTCTCGGCCGCGGAGGAGCCTCCTCAGCTCTGCCCTGGTTCCCTTACTTTGATTTCCCGTTAATCTGAGCTTTGCAGCCGAGTTCAAAACCAATTATTCCTTTGGGAGGGGTGGGAGAATGAAACGGGGGAGCAAACCGCCTCCGAAGGGGCTGATGCCCGAGGTATCTGCATGAACCTGGTCTCGTTCCCGGGGAGCACCAGCACCCCCACTTTGTTCCTTCGGCGCTCGCGTTCTGCCCTCTGTTATTGTCCCGGATGAAATCTAGATCGTGAGTCCTCTGAGGAAAGGGCCTGGGGGGTTTGTGTTTCTGGAAGATGTACAAATCTCTCCCTACGTTCCCTCCCCACCCCCCAAAAAAGAAGTTAGAATAGCCTAGAGAGATAGTAAAAACTGTTTTCTGCTTTTGATTAGAGTGGACGTGAAACAAATTCAGACAGAAGTCTGTAGCTATAGGAGCTGTTTGAAAATCGTTGGGAAAGAAGAGATGGCAATATGGGGGGGATAAAAATAATAAAAGGCTTTCTTTGTGAGACCCTTGCATGAACCAGCCCCAATAAACCTGATCTCACGGAAATTAGGGTGACAATGCTGTTAAAAGTCAGAATTCTTATTCTGGTACTCTAGTTTCCATATGCTGTATCTGTACCCTATCTTACTTTGCTATTTTCTATTTCTTATATTTGATGAGGTTTTTTTAATTTTCATGCTTATGATGCCCTCTTGGGTGCACTTCCCAAAGCCGGTGTCTCGGGTTTGGTTTGCTGCTGGAGGAAAAAGGGAACGGCGGGGCGAGATGGGTTAAAGATTTGGCCCCCGGAGCAGGTGTCGGTTATTCCAGCGCCCCGGTGACTCCGGCGAGCGGCGCTGAGGGACGGATGGAGGCTGCAGGGCTGCTCGGCACGTTGCTGTGGTAACAATGCTGTTGAAAAGTACTAATGTAGATTATGGATGAATGTGGCGTTTCTTTTAGGAGTGCTAATGCTATTTTTTGTGTTGCATTTTGCCAGCAACATCTGGTTTTGGTTCGGAGGCTGCTAATCGTTCTGGCTGAAACCACCTTGCTGTTGCCATCCTTTTGGGAAGGGTCTGGCTGGGGTCTCCTGAAGGGTCTGGCTGGGGTCTCCTGAAGGGTCTGGCTGGGGTCTCCTGAAGCCAGCTGCACCTGAGCGTCACCCGCTCCGGCTCCAGCCGATGGTGGTCCTTCTGCTGGGCATTTGGCAGCTTGAGTGTTAAAGGGTTAACAATGGGCCTCTATTTATCATTAAACACCACTCAATGCTATCCAAAGTCATCCCCCTTCCACTCATTTCATGCGAAGCGTCCCATTTCGCTAACGCGTGCTGCCATTCCGTATCATTGGCTCGATGCGTTTCCTGGGACTTCTTAAGAGACTGGCAGTCCCCGTCCGGCACGTCCCAGTTATTCCCAGTATTCTGAGGTGACGTGTGGCGCTCGGGCAACCGTTGGGCTGCAGCTGCCTGCGTGGTGGAGGGCTGCTCCTGACGAGGCTTTGGAGCGTGCGGATGAGCGACGAGAGGAGAAGGTGCAAACAGTCCCGTTAAGGCAACCATGCGTTATTTTAATGTGCAACACGGGCTCTTTGACAGCAGCTCAATTCAGTCAGTGCTGAAGCTTGAGAATTTACCTGAAAACCCTTGGAATAAATAACGTAATCATGGAATCCCAGAATCACTTGGGTTGGAAGAGACC
>VZTS01010247.1:51375-66053 GCA_013400795.1 Pluvianellus socialis | reverse complement strand
GGGCCCACTTCTCAAGCTTGACCAGGTCCCTCTGGATGGCATCCCATCCCCATCCCTCCAGCACGTCAACTGCAAAGTCAACTCAGCTTGGTGTTGTCGGCAATCTTGCTGAGGGTGGACACAATCCCACTGCCTATGTCATTGATGGAGATATTAAACTGTACTTGTCCCAGTATGAACCTCTGAGGGACACGACTTGCCACCAGTCTCCATCTGGACATTGAACCATTGATCACTCCCTTCTGGATGCAGCCATGTAACCAATGCCTCCTCCACCAAACAGTCCACCCATCTCTCCAATTTAGAGAGATGGATGTTGTAGGGGACTATGTCAAAGGTGTTATAAAAATACAGACAGACAACATGCATAACTCTTCCCTTGTCCACTGATGTAGTCACTCTATCATAGAAGGCCATGAGATTGGTCAGGCAGGGCTTGCCCTTGGTGAAGCCGTGCTGGCTGTCTCAAATCACCTCCCTGTCCTCCATGTGCCTTAGCATAGCTTCTAGGAGGATCTGTTCCATGACCCTCCTAGATGCAGAAGTGAGGCTGACAGGTCAGTAGTTCCCAGGGTCCTCCTTTCTTCCCTTTTTAAAAATGGGTGCAATGTTTGCCCTTTTCCAGTCACCAGCATCCTCACCTGACTGCCATGTCTTTTCAAATATCATGGAGAGTGGCTTGGCAACTACATCAGCCAATTCCCTCTGGAGTTTGGGATGCATCTTGTTGGGTGCAACAAGGCACTTGATCATGAAATCCCATAAAAAAGGAACAACTTGTTATGCAAATGTTAGTAAGGAAGAGGACATGTGAAAAATGTGATGGGTTTTATCTTAAAAATAAGAAAAGATACATGCTTTTCTGTTCAAACCTGCAGTAAAGTTTTGTAAAACATTATAGAACACTTAAAAATATTAATCATAACTTGCCCAGACTGTGTACAAACACAGATGGATGCACAGGAAATTTGGAGAGGGGAAGAAAATATAAAATTTCTTGTGTCATGAAGATTCAGAGTACCTACTTATAACAGACTATTGCATTCATCTGGGGTGTAATCACGGTTAAATGAACAACTGGAAACCAGTATCTTTAGTCCTGTTCATCTTGGTCAGCAGACCTGAGTCAACAGGGAAAGCTGAACTTAATGCATCTTATTAAAGAGTGTAGTGCAGATGCTTCCAAAATTATATCATAGAACTGAGGAATATTCTTGGCTTACCCCTCTCTAGCATGCAATTATCCAGCCAAATAGCCACAATAAAAACACTTATTTTAAATCTTTAATGTTGTTTATAACTCAGGAAATGATACAGGCAAACATGTCTGTAGTAGCAACTCTAGGGATGAGGAAATACTGGTAATTTAGTAGATCTGGTCCTTAACTAAATGTCAAATTTCTCCAAATTGTATGGCAACCCCTCGAATATTGTAAAGTGCTTAAGACATAAAACTGCTGGTCTGAAGTATACTCTTTACTAGTTTAGTGTGTATTTTAGTCTTATTATTTGTATTATGACAGGGCTGTGAAGCTACATTGAATTTGTGTTAGATGCTGTTACAACATGGAGAGAAGATAATGGATGCGATGAAGAAACCTTTGAGGAATGGAGTTCTGAATAACAGATACCCTGCAAAACTAACTGTCGTGGGGTTTTGACTAACCTATTCTGTTCATATTGTGTCATTTTATTCTTTATGTATTTCTAAGAGGAGAGAAAATTCCTATAAAGCTTCTTTGAGAAGAAATTGTTCATTGGAAGTCTGTTAATAATTTTACTTGGGAGTTAGAGGCTGATTTTCAGCTACTACGGACCGACATAACTCCACTAAAATCAGTAGATGATTTTGCCCTATAGATCTATTGTTCTATAGTGGTAGTAAAGTGAACAGAAGATCCACTTAATTGATTTTGGTGGGCACACTTCATGCATTCAATGAATATGTGATTTTAAAGAATAAGAACTGAATGCACAATGGGACTTAGCTGTCACACTGCTAAGTATTGTAGCACTTTTTAAGCATTTCTACAAAGTGCCTAGGGTAGCCATCCAATATATAAGAAAAGCATAAAAAACCTAACATACTGAATAGGCAGCTACCTATGCTTTCCAAGAGGAAGTTCTAAAGATGTCTGTCACACAAACAAATCCACCACCAAATAATCAGTAAACCAAGAAGATGTAACAACTTCAGACCTCATGAAACCATTGAGCAAAGATAAATTAAAGTAAATGGAAGGATAAACAGAAAATGACAAGTAGCTAATTTGTTTTTTGACTCAGCAAGGCACGTTTTGGCAAAACCCGCTACCCTGCTTTTTCTTTTATTAATATAATTCAAATGAGAGTGACTGAATGTAGAAGAATGCTGAAATTTCCTCAGGTCAACAGTACAAAACACTGTCTAGAGCTGTACCTTGATAAAAGGGGGAAAAAAGTTTATGGAAGACTTTCAGTATAATAAGCTTGTTAAAGAGACTATTAGTAGTGAGTCAAGATTCTACAAAATGAAAAAAAACCCAACCAGTAATAATCAGCAAGAAAATTACATCTTGAAAGTCAAAACTTGCAGAATTGCCAAAAGTGAGAGATAATCATTGCAAGAGAGAGTAAAGAAATATTAAAAGATGCTGCAATTGAATAAATAAAATCAGTCCAACGAAAGATATAAATGCCATGATAATGATGCTATT
Source organism: Pluvianellus socialis (assembly GCA_013400795.1). NCBI lineage: Eukaryota > Metazoa > Chordata > Aves > Charadriiformes > Charadriidae > Pluvianellus > Pluvianellus socialis. Next base: position 63,357 of record VZTS01010247.1, on the reverse strand, counting down.
GAGATAGAAGTGTGATTCTCAGCTAGGTAGATATTTGTCTCAATATTAGTAAAAACATGATGCTGATCAAATCAATATCTTATTTTTAATAGCAAAGGAGTATGACTGCATGAAAATTACTGCTTTCAAAATCAAAACAAAATTCAAACTGTTTAGCTTGGTCTAGTTAGGATAAATAAAACAAATCTACATTTCTGAAACAACTAGCAGGTTAAATTATGTGTCTATTAGGAAGGAAATATTCAAAAGTGAAGTTGTTATGTGACTGGGAAACATGAGTTCAGTATTTATTTTTTAAAAAAGGATTTAATCTGGCAATTAAATGCTCTTTACTTTGTTCTCAAATGTTAGTATTTTTTGCAATGTTTTGTGTTCAAATGGAAGGGGAAATGAAAATTGGAATAAAACGCAATATTTTTTATATTAAGTTCACAGATCAAACTAAATGTATACAATTCATCAGAGAGCTGGTTTTCTAGATAAAGGAAACTAGCCAATCACTTTTTTTTTTTTAATTCAGCAAATAAAAAATCACTTTTAATGACTTTCATACAAGAAATAGAAGTGTGCTAATCCAATCTGATTTAAGCATGACAATGGAAGGAATTGCTTAAGGTCAGGGGATTCTCCTCTGGAAACAAGAGGTAGCCAGGCAAAGGGTGACAAAGTGACCACTACGAGAATGCTGTGAAAAAGGCAGATGCAATCCCTCAAAATTATCAGGCATAGTGCTCATACTGTAGAGGAAAAGTATTACTTCTAACATGGTGAAACACCCCTGGAATACTATGTAAAATTCTAACTGTTCATGTTAAGCAAGTTGAATTCAAACTGGAGCAGGTTCACAGAATAACTGAGGAAAAGGCACGTTTACCCAAAGAAAGAAAGCAGGGTGAGCTTATTTAACTTAGCAAACTAGGTCTGAAGGGAAAATACTTGCTTTAAGTTAACGCATCAAGGGAGTATCAGGCAGGGAGAAAATGATGTAAACTGAAGTATACCATTGATATAGGAACAAATAATTATAATTAATCTAAAATACATTTAGGATGGTTATTAGAAAAAAGATTTAAAGATTTGATGGAAGAAAGAAACTGATGAGTTCAAGATGAAAGTAGAGAGAGTTATATAGGATTATAAGAGGTGTTTGATACAACTTCTTAATAACTCAGAAGGTTTCTTAAAGTCCCACGTGACTGAACTAAAACTCCTAACCCATGACAGAAAGAGATGATTTCATTGTTATGAAATGGATATGGTCAGAAATCAGAAGAAAATGATGGTGACTTACTAACTACATAAATATGGAATGAAGTGGTTTAGATACCAGATATCCCAACAAAATTTCTTCCTGATAAAAACCATAAAGTGTTTTTCTGATACATTCAAACTACTGTGAAGGCCTGCACCTTTCCTCAAATAGCATCTTTAGGGACACATTGGGAGGTGCAAAGGGAGTTGTGTTCAATCAAAGCAATTCTTCATGGAATAATAAATTAAGTCTACAATATCTTAGTCTGGTTTGGATTTTCTTCTGTTCTGTACATGCAGAGTCCCTTCACAAGAGGGGAAATACTGCTCATTAAAACTGTATACAGAAGATAATCTCAAATTCCTGATATGCGGAAGAGAGGAGACTCATTTAGCAGTTTTCTTAATTTTGAAACAACATTTGGATCTGTCTCCTTAGTGCTTTTAGCCATCAGAGCTGTATGGGGAAACTGTATTACATAATCTCTCTTGGGGTATACCATCATTATTGTTCCAACATGGAATATAATAAGCAGGTGGTATAAAAATAACAAGTATTTTGTTTATGTTTACTCAGACTGAGATTGAATCACATATTGTGTTGCAACTGAGTCTTACCTTGACTTGGTTCACAGACACTACTGTGATACAACTTGCAGAACTCCTTGTCCTTCAAGTCACAGAAACACAAGGAGGACCTTCCACCATTAGTCTCTATGGGTTTATTTTTCTCTAACATATAATTCATAAACCTTCCGTATTTTGAGAAAAATAGGGTGAACAACATCTTCCCTAATCTGAAAAGCATGGCCAGTACACAGGCAAACCTGTACCTGGGAGTTTGTTCATCAAAGGATGAGCCAAAAAAATTAAATTAAAATTTATACCGCTGGTCTTGTATAAAAACAGACAATGAGAAGACTTACCAAGCCCTTAAACACTTCTGTCCTTAGACCAAGGCTATTTCATCGACATGGAAAAATGGTGTACTTCACGCACTGTTTTAGAAAGAAGCTTAGGTATTTTTCATTGATCTTCTCCATTTAAAACAAAACTGAAGACAAGAAGGATGTCTGAGGGTCTTCCTTGTCTGCTTAGGAACTATAGGTCTTGACATGCTAAATCATTCTTACTTTTGTCTTCAATGGGACATATCTGAATAAAAACTGACAAGATGGTGCAATGCGTTTGAAGTGGTCTCCTGTGCAAAAAGCAGAGCACAAACTCACAGAAGGAGTTTATATTCATTCATATTCTCAGCTAGTCTAAGTTACTCTTAGTCTCTCCAAGCATGACAGAATATGGAGAGATAAGCAGAGAGCTGGAAAAAGAGGAGAACTGTGAGGGTCTTAGGATTTCACCAGCAGAAGTTCAGTAGTTGTCAGGGCACTACTGGAGGAACTGCTGAAAATACAGCCTTCAATCTTCAGCTGCTATGCCAGGGGACAGATGGCCTGTGTTTTCTGTTAAGTATTTTCTCTAATGAAGTAAATCACTCACATAGTGTTTCTGGGTTCTCATCTTCTTTCTACAGGAAGTAGTTCTTTTAGAGATGGGATTTTGAGTGAGGATTTGTCCCTGAAAGGTTTGAAGATCAATGGTTTCTGCACTTAGAATGAAAAGAGTTTTAAGTGAATGAGTTACTCTGTTACTTTTGACCCCACAATGAAGTTTGCTGATAAAAATGAGTCTCCTACTCTCGGATGTTCACCAGTGCCAGCAGAGCTGAGTCCTGCACTTTACCTTTACTTTCTCACTGTCAGTTTCGCCTTCAAAAATCTCTTCTGATTACATCTGAGCTGACTATGGCATTGCTTTCTCATCATTGCAATGTACTTGTGAGATTAAAAAAAAAGTTTTTTAAACTCTTCTTATCTCACTCATATATAGAAGAAAATCAGTGAAAGCCACAAGTACAAGGTGCATTCATCTGAAAGCACCTCATCCAAAGAAAAGCTGCTATAAATATACCTGGCTGTCATATTCTGCCTTTTATACTAAATTGTACCCATATGTTTTCAAAATGGGATACACTTTCACTGTTCCGCTGTTACACGGTTTTGTGATGTGATTAGAAATCAACTGATACTCAGCTTTGTTGCTGTTTAGAGCAGAAGGTGGGCAGTATGAGAGGCAGATGGATGCATGATCCTATACAGTGAAATACAAGTACTAATAATTATTGGAGAAACACAGTATAAAGTTGTTAGTCTGACTTTATTACTGATTTACTTTTAAAATACTTAGTGAATGTACTCTAATCCTTCCCTGTCTTTGAATAACTGTAAGGATATTGCTAGGCTGTTTTTGGTTTTGTTTTCTTTTGCATCTGGACAACAACATGTAGTGTCATACTCATTTCAAACATATGTAGCTTTGAAAAGCTACATACATAGCTTTTCAAAAAGTTTTCCTTACTACCATACTTTGTTCATAAGCATACTTGCAGTTTTTTAATATTCGCATTCAAAAAATTATGCAGGGAAGACAACAGAACGTAAAAAATCTTATGCCCATATTACCCATCTGCACACTAGCTAAGGTTAGATGTGGCTCAGAATGAGTATGTTTCAAAAGTAGTGAAACATTGCAGTAAATTTGCAGTAAGAACATGCAGTAAGATTTTGTCTTACCCTATCTTCATATATAAAAACATCAGCTCAACTAACATACTCTTAAAAGTACTGCTCCTGTCCTGGTTTGAGGTAAAACAGGACCGATTTTGTTCAGTAACTCTGCTTTCTAACTAGGCCTCTTCTAACTGCTGAAATTAACAGCATATTGTGCAGAAAACTGCTCTTTCTCAGAGTGATAAGACCCATGTTTATAGCTGATGCCAAGGCACGGTATGCAGAGAGGCCCTTGCTTAGACTTATTGCGATAACGACCAAGGCCAGACAGGTTGTTATTTGCCCTGTTGGAGGGTTGGAAGCAGAGAGGCATAGAGGGGTCCCATCTGTGGGGAGAAGCAGACAGGACAGGTGACCCAAACCTGACCAAACAGTGTATTCCATCCCCTCTGCATCATGCTCAGTATAAAAGCTGAGGGATCAAAGGGTTAGGTTCCGGTGGTTCCGTTAGTTTCCGTTTTCCCGTTGGTTCGGTTGGTTCCGTTGTTTCAGTTGTTCTGGTTTTATCCGTTTCCCGTTTTACGGCTTCACCTTCTTCTCCGACTTGCTTGGGCTTTTGCTCTTGCTGGGACTCTTGCTTTCCTTCTTCAATGGCCGGCGTCCGAGGAGGACTCCGTCGGTTCGTCTGCCTTTGATTCTGACCCGTGTGTTCCTGGATCCAGTTCCCTTCCGTCGCTGAGTCCAGTCTGGGACTTCCCCAGTGCCTGCTGGTGACGTGATTGTCATCCTGGGAGCTTGATACAGTTTTGTATATATTTCATTGTTTTTCTTTTTGTTATTTTATTCTTTATATTTCATTAAAGTAGTTTAGTTCTTACTAAACTAGTCTCTCTTCTTCTCTCTCTCCTGCTCAGCAGGAGAGAGGGAACATCTGTCGCTCGGCTTGCTTGGGCCGATCCGGCCCAAACCCATGACAGCTCCTTAAAAATTTAGGGTTTGGATAATCTGCATCCTTAGATAAGGAGAAGGGAAATGGGACTACCTAAGAGTATTCTATATGTCTGAGTATTTTATATGCCTGAGTATTCTATATGTCTAAGTATTCTATATGTCTAAAACTAGATATGTTCTGTAGTTTTTAATAGTAGTTCTGTAGTTAGTTCAGTTTCCCAACTCTTGTCTGTGTTTTTCACTACATTTTCTGTGATTATAGAACTCCACTTTTGAATATGCATTTTGCTGCTTTCTTTTTTCCTTTGTGTCCTGGAGAGGCAGAAGGGGAGAGTAGAAGGTGAAGTAGTGTAATGCTCATATACCCTCATCATTAGGGGCCCCTTCTGAAATTGTGGGTACACAGATCTGGCTGATACTGCTTAGTTCACAGGGAGAGTAGAGAACCCGCTACTTTGTATGTGGTATTAGGACAAAGAGGAGACAAATATGCCACTACATTATTGATCTTTTTCTATTTGATTACAGAAAATATATTAGCATCCAGGTTATACGAAAATACTTCTTGATTCAGAATAACGTGTGTTTATGGGACAGACAACATTTGAACAATATCTTTTGTTTCCAGTTTCCAGAACTATCACCTCTCTTTTTGATATGTATCTTAAATTTGATTAGTGCCTGCAATGTTTCTATCTCTTCTCTTTTTACTACTTAAAGTGCATTAAAATAAGAATGGGGAGCACTAATGTTAGAGCTGTACAATTTTCTCATAAAAAGATCTTTTTATCTGTAATTTTTCATCACATTTTAATAATTTAAATTAAATTCAACCTGTTGATTGTTCCCAATTTACATGAAATTTGATAAGACTATTAATTGCTATAATCCAGAGCTCAGTTTTATAAACTGGTAAACAGTCCACAAATAAATGTGAAAATTTAAGCTACTAAGTCTAAGAAGATAAACTCTTAATGAGTTTAGTCCAGCCCCTCAGAACAACTGACAATCGCAGCAAATATGGTCATTTTCCAGTCCAAGGCTGAAGGGATGAAGCAGGACTTCGTAGTGAGGGCTGACAGCTTCTCTAAAGAAGCCTGAGTGAAGGTTGACCACAGAGCTGAAGTCTGCTTCTTGTATGGTCTTCAGGACTCTCCTGTTAGGCCTAACACAAAGAAAGAAGTCATTGATTCAATAGGTGACCCTGGCTGAATGCCAAGGTGCCCACCAAAGCTGCTCTGTCACTCCCCTCCTCAGTTGGACAGGGGAGAGAAGATACAATGAAGGACTCGTGGGTCGAGATAAGGACAGGGAGATCACACAGCAATTACTGTCACAGGCAAAACAAACTCAACTTGGGGAATCATTAATTTAATTTATTACCAAGCAAATCAGAGGAGGATAATGAGAAATAAAAACTAAATCTTAAAATGCCTTCCTCCCACCCCTCCCTTCTTTCCAGGCTCAATTTCATTCCCGATTTCTCTACCTCCTCCCCCCACAGCAGCGCAGGGGGATGGGAAATGGGGGCTGTGTTCAGTTCATCACATGTTGCTTCTGCTGCTCCTTCCTCCTCAGGGGAAGGACTCCTCACACTCTTCCCCTGCTCCAGCATGGAGTCCCTCCCATGGGAGACAGCTCTCCAAGAACTTCTCCAATGTGAGTCCTTCCATGGGGTGCAATCCAGGAACAGACTGCTCCAGCGTGGGTTCCCCATGCGGTCACAAGTCCTGCCAGGAGCTTGTTCCAGCATGGGATCCCACAGGATCACGGTCTCCTTCAGGCATCCACTTTATCTGGTGTGGGGTCATTCACGGGCTGCAGGTGGATATCTGCTTCACTGTGGGTTTCCATGGGCTGCAGGGCAGCACCCTGCCTCACCATGGTCTTCATCACAGGCTTCAGGGGTATCTCTGCTCCTGTGCCTGGAGCATCTTCTCCCCCTCCTTCTTCACTGACCTTGGTGTCTGCAGAGTTGTTGCTCTCACATATTCTCACTTCCCTCTTCTAGCTGCTGCCACGCAGGGTTTTTTTCCCCCTTCTTAAGCATGTTATCGCAGAGGTGCTATCACAGTCACTGATGGGCTCAGCCTTGGCCAGTATTGGGTCTGTCTTTGAGCTGGCTGGCATTGGCCCTGTTGGACATAGGGGAAGCTTCTACCAGCTTCTCACAGAAGCCACCCCTGTAGCTCCTCTCACTACCAAAACCTTGCAACGCATAGGTATGCGATATATAAAGATATGAGGGTATGTGGTCACTTCATTGTTGTTGGGATGGCAAAGGCAGTAGGACAGGCAGACATTAGGTCTGAGACAAGCAGACTAACTCTCATTCATTGCCCTAATGCTGGCTTCTTCAATATCCTAACTTTGCTAGCACATATGCCATGAGCGGAACTGGCTGAAAACCATGTAAATCTCCAAGACCTGCCGAAGGACAATGCGATAATATAATGTAAAACACAGTCTGTTTCTTTCCTTTTTATTTTAGAAGTGCAGGAAATAACATAGAAATAGATATATGTACTTTACTAACCATTGATGTAGTTGCAAAACCAAGCATTATAAAGTCACCGTTATAAAGAATGGTATATTACCTTTTAACTTCAGTTCCAAATTCTCTTGCATATGTGTAGTCACTTTGGTTCAATGGCCACTTAGTGCATCTTCCATGGGAGCTAATGCTTTATTCAGAGCATTATCTGGACCTGCTGGGGATGTGAATCTGGGGTGCTTTTCATATGACCTGTCTTTTTACTGCCAAAGTTGGGATATGAATGAGATAGAAATTTGGATTTTTGTCTCTGCTGCAGAGGTCTAGTTTGGTGTTATGGTAGAAGTAGCTAATCACTGCTCTCCCTTTCCTGGTATCTGTTGGTCTGAGCTGTTCTCACCATTCTCAGATACAGTTGAAGTCTGTGGGAATATTGTCCTGAACATGCTAAGTGCTACTTTACGTAATTTGAGAAATCAGCTGTTAAGTCCTAAATTGTTTACGGTAAACAAGCAGGTACTTTTACTTTCAGTGTCTCCCTGGTTCAGCTTGCTATCTGTAATGTGAGAATAATAGTAACCCCTCGTATCACATTGCACTTTGTGAAGATAAATTAATGCTTGTGGAGCATCACAGTGCTGAGTGCCAGAGAAAAGCCCATGAGGAAATTAATAATTCTGTCTTCATTGCAGCCTCTGAATAGTGTGCAGTAGATAAGGTTTAAGTCCACATAATGAACAATGAGGGTAAAACAAAACATTGAATAGCTGTTCTTTTTTAATTGATCACCATCCATTCTGTTCACTCAATGGGGTAGGGGTCCTGTACAGAAAAAATACAGTGTGTTATTATGTATTAAAAGCCTGTGTCATAATGGATATCCTCAAGGGGAAAGAACTAGGGCTGCAAAGACTGTTGAGTTCTCTCATTTTGTACTTGTGTTTGATTTTGCTATTGTTATTACCTATCACATGTATTTATGTATAAATTTCTCCCTTGCTGTCATCTACCCCTTCTTACCTGCACATAGTCCCTTGAACTCTACTTCAAACAATATCCCAATATATGTAAAATGTTTTTCCACAGATGCTTTTTCCCACAGATGTTTTCCCTATTCATTCCTTCACTTCTTCTCCCCTCAAGTCTCCTTCATTTTTTGTGCTATTTGTGCCAATAATCTCTCTGGAAGGGCAAATGTCTTGGCTTCTTTAGAAGCTCAAATAATTGCAGTGTTTTTTGAAGATCAATGACTTTGTGCTCTTAGCAGCCTAAATTTGAATATGATATTCATGCAGTATTGTAGTCTTCTTTTTTTTTTGGAAGAATCAAAAGTCAGGCTCAATCAGCTACTTTACATAATTTAATACCTTTCAAACTTGTTCTTCACTTGGTTGGATTTTTTTTCTCTATTCCAGAGCTGTATTTTATTTTTCCTTCCCTTTGTTGATAGACCTTTCATTACAGTGAACCTTAGGATTCAGTCCTTTTGTCCAATAACACTGAATATACGTTTATTATCTTTTATTAAATGATCTGAGCAAGGACTCAAGTCTATGCTGAGATGGCAAAAAGAAACACAGGTCAGGTCATGTTAATTATTTCAATATGTACTGCTTCATGTACCTGGAGAGGGAACAGGGTAAAATCCAGTAATACTTTTAAAAAAGTAATCACTAGAGGAAAATGAAGATTTTCAGCTCCTACCTAGCACGGTTCTTAGTGGAAGAAAAAAAAATCTGATTGATATTGCTCCTTTTTTTTTTTATTATTTATTTTATTTTACACCTGCACTAGCTTGCAGACCCTCAGAACATATAATTACCTACATTTGACAAGAGCTATGAGCCTTGTGACTCATCTCTGCCAGCACCCAAATTTTGGCAATCATCAAGAGGAAGATGCAAGAAGCCTTTCCAAGGACAGTTCCGGAATAACCAGGTGTTTCCTCTGAAGCCCACCAAATGCACACTGATTGTTGGTCCTTGAGCATTTGTAGATTTGGAGAAGACAGCTCATGTGAACTTCAGCCACAAGGCAAAGCTTCTTTTCTGTGGTCCATTGTAATTACAATAAAAGTTGGAATAAACAAAAAAAAAGGTGGCTCATAATTTTACAAATCTTACCCTCACTGGTACCTGTATCAGGAAGTTTTGTAATGTGAATGTATAAAAATCACTGCTTGCTTCATATTGAAATAACCCTCAAGTTGGTTATAAAAACAGGACACTCCTTGGCAGAGGTGTGCTGCAAAGGCCATTTTTGTATCTGTTCCCAGAGTCATAGTCAACTGATTTTCAACAAGATACAGCATATTCAGGGAGTATGAATATCTTGTGTTGTGACTTTGCTGTGATTTGATGTGTTTTAATAATTCCAGTTGTTTGTCCTCAACATTTAAACACTTCCCCATTGAAGTTTTAAATGCTTTAGGATCATTGCATGTTTCTGGCTTAAAAATTAAGCCTCACATGGCCCCACATGGCCTCCTGTGCCATGACTATGCATTTGTATGATTCACAAATTGGTATTTGGTATTTGAATTATCTAAGTTTTACTAATTAAAAGACAATCCCTTTTCTTCCTAAATTTGTTTTCACACCTTTAAGTTTTATAACCTTCTTGGCAACTTTTAGAAGCCATTAAATGTCTCAAATATATAGAGGCAAATAGGAAAGCGGGATTCCAATGGAGTAAAAGTTATCAGGCTTGCTTAAGGGGGTAAATGGATATTTTTTATATATTTTAATTTGTCTTACAGATGTTCATTTTTCATGTTCTATTTCAAGCCTCTGGACACTCATATTGAAATTAGGATTCTCATTTGAGGGCTGGCAAGGTATACACCATCTATGATAAACACTATCTAGACTGCAGACAATTTAGCTGTAAGAGGGTAAATGCTGATATTGTTGTTATTCGGGGACAGGAGGAGAGGAGAGGTCAGCATCAGGAAGATGCTAATAAATGAATACATGGGCTTTGATATTGTGCGAACTGGCTTCGCTGATCAAAATCCAGCACCTAACACAGAGCACATTAAATCTTAAATAAGCAGCTGATTTCTGGAGTAGGACCTGGAAACCCCACTGAACAGTGTAAGGCCTGCACACATTTGCTGTGGCTACAAGAGTTTGCTTGTGTAGTCATTTGTAAGGCAGGGGCCATATGAGTTAATCTGTCATTAACAGACTTTCTGTGACAAGAAAGTTGTTGATAGGGAAAATACTCTATTATAAAGAAAGGTGTAATTTTAGTCTTCAAGATTCAATTATGAAGAACGTATATCAAAAAAGAAATTCTTAGGCATATAAAGTTTGAATACAATAATGGAAAGTCAGATTTTGAAGAAACTGCTGAATAGAGACAAAAGGGGTGATGTTGGTCCTGTGACCAAATGTAATTGCACAGATTTTTACGTGATATATTAAATTTCCAGGACATAAAGAAATGGAAAGAACAGAAGTTAAAAAAATAAGTAAAGAAACTTACGGTGTCTTTTGGTCTTTTGGGGAAATCACAGAACAAATTTCCAAAGCTGAAATAAATGTTTGTGTTTGTGCTTTTGTTTGTGGTTTTCCTTGCCTTATTGCTCCAATCAGAATGGCTAAAAAAGAAAAACAGAAGAATATCTGGGAGTTTCAGAGAATGCTTGTCATTCTTGACTATCTGATATGCCATAGGGAAGTATGTGATGCAAAAGAAAGTATCTTTTATCAATAGAAAATAATTCTGTACTTATTCTGGCACCAATGTGGTGAGATGCATGCCTAATGTAATTTATGTCTTCAAGGCTGGTCAACAAAGCATTTTGAATAATATAATTCAGGCATGAAATGCTAATTTAGGCATTGTAGAAAGCCAAGAAGTGACACTGATTGCTTCCAAGATATATTCCTAGTAAGCCCTGAAATATGAACTGGTCAAGAGGAAGAGAATACATTCCTCTCCATGTTTTCTGTGTGTGGAATAGAAAACAATGACATAAGAGATTTGGACAACTTCTGAGTGTAATATTAGTTAAGTACAAAACTAGGCTAGAATGGACTGGAAGTCCACTGTCATTTTCAGAAATTTGGTCAACTTAGATGTGCCTGGAATTGTTTGTGTATTGTTAATCTTACCTCAAGAAGGGGGATTGGCTTACAAGGTTTCTTTCAAGTTATGGGTCAAGTTTCATCTGACATTTCTACTAATAAGCAAATATAAACCTGGTCAATATGATCTTTCACTAGATTAAGGGATTTAGTTTGTTCATCCTGAACTAAGCAGCTGGTGTTGAACTTGTGTTACGTCATGTCTCACTTTGGCCTTTTCAGAAAATATTGGGTTGTTCTTCAGCAGTATATTTCTGTGGCCAGAAATGCTTGAACATCTTAAAGGCAAAGATAATTACAAACTTCATGTCTATTCAAATCTACATAAAGGCAATCTTCATTATTTCCAATAAAAGGAGCACTTGGAATCCAGCCCATATGTAATACAAGAGACGTGCAAAGAAAAGGAGAAATCCCTGTCACTCTAGGGATTCTGTGCAGTTCATTGGAGAATTATTTCAATTGTAGAGTATGTCTCCATTGCATAGTGAATGTCAAGCTCTGAGCTGTCAGGTTAACTTAGATGAGAAGTTTAATTCATGCCTGTGTTTTTTTGGCACATTTTAAGATTGGTGATATTGTGGTAAGGTGGATGTTATGTGATAATGAGTAATTGTGGAAC
>VZTS01010247.1:0-41885 GCA_013400795.1 Pluvianellus socialis | reverse complement strand
TGAATATTAATTTCTGCAGCTCCCCACCTCCTTTTCCAGTTATACCTTCTTAACACATTTTCTTTGTTGCAGACAGTATTTTATTAAAGGAAACATCTCTCTGCCACATGAGCTATGACATTTGACTTTCCCTTTTGATCACACCATAGACATTTCTTCACAGAGATTTCCCACAACACTGCAAAAATGAGATGAAAGATTTTGTTTTTCACCCAGTTCTGCCTTATAACCTTCTCAAATAACATAGAAACATAAGTATTGGGTCATCTTTTCACCATACTGTGTCAGTTCCTAGCTATTCCCGGTCCAGAACCTCACATAACAGTAAGGATGCTTTGATTGGTTTCATTTGACTTTATACGTTCTCCTCATTCTTGCTCTCTTCCAAAGATAAGTGACTAAGATTGTAAGGGTAGCAATCCTACAATATAAAGTACTATTTTTTTTTCCTTTTTGGAGCTTGTTTGTATTTGCAGCTTTATTGCTGTTCCAGAAAATTTCAGATGTGGTTGTATTTCAGTTTCTGAGCAAAATTATAGGAGCAAAAAGGACTGACCGCATTAAAATTGCTATGATCAGAGCTTTGGGCTCCAGGGATGGCTTATTAACTGAGAAGTTACAAGGGGATGTAAATAGGCCAGGGATATCATACAAATAGCAGGAACTGTAATGAATAAATGTACTTAGTAAAGCCTATTCATTTATCCTTCAAACCTCTAGAGCACAATGCTTTTATATAACTTCCATTACTGGTAAGATCATAACAAATGTTGTATTACTCCATAATATTTTTCCTGTTTTGGAAATACGACAACAAAACACATATTTTATTAAGGTGTGTGTCCAAAAGTCTGAATTGGACAAGGAAAGGAAGAAAACTGGAACTAGTTGGTAATTTCTTAAACTGTTTTATTGACAATGATGTCAGCAAAACCAAACCAAAACAAAATAGCCCTCTCTACCAATGTCTTCCTGCAAAGTGACAGCTTAGGCAAAAAAAAACCCTTAAAAATATTTTATTGGGAATGTGTCAATTTTGACTAAGATCCATTAAAATCTTTTGGAATGATTCTCAAGTGCTTTTCATTTTGAGCTGTTTCACTTCATATAAACAAACATTTTAGGGAATAGAGAGCCTCTGAAGTCTGGTGAATTATGGTATTCACCAGAATTAGAAATTCGATCAATTAATATGTTTCTTTGTAACGGCAATTATATAGATTTGTATCTAGTCCCCTTTCACCTGTTTACATGTTTCATCATGAAGAAATTTTAAGGGTAGAGAAACAGAATCCAAAGAACATTCATGGAGTCAGAAATGTGTTTCTGCCCATTTCAAATATACTTTAAAAACAAATTGTAACTCTGTTCCTCTCAAATGTGAGAGAAGGGGAATCAGTCACCTCATTAAATGATTACTGTTACTGGTTTTAGCTATGCCCTTCACTATATCTAAAGCACACAAAGCAGTGAAATTTATGCATTTATGCGGTAATATTGTTGGCTTGGTACAAATATTTCTTTTTGATGACTGTGTACCTTCTGTTTGTTAGCAAAAGAACTTCAATCTTGGAATGAAACTTTAAATTCAGAAGGACTTTGTCTTAAAATCTAAGACTTCACGATGACATATATTGTAGTATGTCATCAACTTGCTTGAGATGAAGTTTCTTATTACAATCTACATTCATTGTAACAGACATTAGTAATTTTAACACTGATCAAGAAAATAGGAGCCTATGTATGTATCCAAATTATTAATACAGTCTCAGATATCAGTAGTTTTCTAAATGCTCCTGAAATGTCTTTCAAAGGTCAGATGAAACTGTAGTTGGGAAATCTGATAGGTTTTCTACCTTCCATTACCAGTAGTGTAAAAACATACTTACATGTACTCTGAATGATGGGAGAGTGAGACGGCGTATTATGAAAAAAGACTTTTCCTGCTGAAATGTGTAATTTTTTACATTAAGCACTAGATTACAGTTTTTGTAATATGTGACTTGGACCTTTCATCAGAGAAATATCACACAATTTTATTATGCGCTGTTTGCTCAAAGTTTTGAAGTAATCCGTACTATCCACTTTTAAAAGTAATACAAAAAATTCTGACATTATGTCTGATAGGAATATATCTTTACAGGTGAGTATTTGGTCTCTGATAATATTTTTCAAGTTTCTTTCAACTCATTAATATTGTGAGAGAATATTCCAGTTTATGAGATATACCTGCCCTCCCTATGGACTCCATGGTGAATGCCTCCAGCACTCTGTTTATGAGAAGAACTTTACAAGGATCAATGTCTACATGGGTACAGTATGATGCCAGTTTTGCCCCTGAGATACAGAAGAAGCATGAAGTACAGACATATTCTTTTTTTATTATGTTAAAACATGGTGAAAAGACAGACCTTGGTTCAGTCAAAAAACTGCCAGTAACTTTCCGTGCTCAGTCAGATGCAAGGGTGGTCCTCCAGAAGGAATATACTGGAAAACTGTGATTTTTGCTTTTGTTTGGAGTGCCTCTTAGAGCCACTCCCCCAAAAAAATTAAGTCCTAACCCAAGTCTTTTTGGGACTTCCTCAGTGCAAAATCCCACTTTTTTAATAGCTATTGATGAAGTAAAAAAATGGGTGTTCAATCAATCCATCTTCCTTCACTCACTCCCATTTCTTTTGGACTTTTTAGTATTAGGCTTTTTTTTCTTTCTAGTTCCTGTCAATGTATTCACTCTTTCACATACAATTATATACTGAATTCTAAAAATTATATTATTAAATAATAAGTTAGATCTCTATATTAGCATCCAAATCTACTGCCTGCCATATCTTCTGGACACATTAAATAGCCCGATTTCATATCTTGGAATGCTCTTTGTAACTTAAAACTCATGCATTACAGTGAGTTTATGGAATCACAGATTGTGAATAATTTTTATTGCTTTCAGGACAGTGTTCTTTCCACATATTTTAGGAAACTATTCCTTCTGTCTTTTGATCTGAAGAAGTGTGGTTTTGTTTTAAACATGTAAGGAAAATGAATAATGTATATATAATTAGGTAAAAAGAAAGGAACATATTTAAAATACCATGTGGCCTCAGTAAAAAGGCATAGCATAGAACATGATTATTCTATTACTTAGACTCTATTTTTCTTCCCTTTGGTATTTGTTTCATTCACAGCAATGTTCAGTTTTGTGGGAACTTAATGATGTAAGGAAAGGCATATATTGCTGCATGGAAAACTGTAAGGAGATTTCAAATTTTTTGAAAGGAAAATGGTAGAAAATCAAGACTAGGGAAACATAAAATAGACCAGGTTCAGATACTAAGATGGGACAAGATATATATAGCCTTGAAAATACAAGAAATGTGAGTGTTGTATGTAGTGAAATGAGATCACACAAAACATAACAGAACTTTGGAAGGGCTAGAAAGGGCAAAAGTGGATATTGAAAAAAAAGGGAAAAGCGAGTTATAGGAAATCAAGTGGAAGAAAAAAGGGAGTGGTCAAGTGATTAGATGGAATCCAGTCTAACCAAGTGGGCTGATCTTGAATCCAGGGCTTTTAGCAGAAACAAAAGTGGCTCAAAATACATTTGTTGCTATAAAATTAAGGATTATGCTATAAAATTAAGGATTATGCCAAGATTTAAGTTTTGATAGGAAAAGAAGATAATAATACGTCTAAGTGTAACAGGCAATGAAGGCACTGAGAAGGGCAGAAAAGAATGATGATGAACTCATGTTTTTGCAATGTAGAAGCTTAAGAAGACATATCAAAAGACTAGTGAAAGAAGGACCAATCCATTTCCAGGAAAAGAAATGGAATGAGGAAACACATGTAACAGTTGTTACAGATACCTTTGAATGGCACAGGATTGTCAAAGACTAACCATATTGTACGCTATATTTGAGAAGGGGCAGGGGAGGAGATCTGCATACAGTTTTGAATTCTTAAGACGGTTCATACTTTGCTGAGTAAACTTCCTATAACATACTTGCCATAGTGTTTTGAGGAGCTACTTAGTTTTCCTGAATTCTTACAGCTTTGATTTCAGAGAAGCTGCACTGTGATCACTTATCCAAAGGCATGTCTCTTTTAACATCAGTGAATAATGAATTTACATAACAATTTCTGATGCATTTATTTGATCATATAAAATTGTATTTGTAATGAAGTAATGAAGTCAGAAATCACATGAAGTGAGAGGAAAGAAAATAAGTTGAGCTACTTAACACAGCTCTACCATCCCTCCACCCTCACAGATTTGATCAGAGCCCAGCTCTGATGGTCACCTGCTTTTGTACTGCAGGTGGTCAATACCTGCTCTCTTTTATTCTTCCCTCTCTCCTGGGTTCCCATTCAGTCTTGTTGAAGTTAGTGAGATTTCATACAAAAGAATTCAGCTGTATGTAATGTACAGGGACTTAATATTCTCATTTTACAATAGCACCATCAGATTTTACATTCAGGGCTAAAAAAATATTTGTTCTTTCTTCAAAACATAAAATGTCTTCTTGCCACTCTTATTTCAGTCAATGTATTTTAGGTTAGGTTTAAAAAAAGTAATCAATATACTGATGAGCTTTAATAATTAAAGAATTTCCATCTTACTGACTAAATACTTTTTAAAGAATGTCCATCTGAATGTAAAGTATGTGGCAGGAATAAAGATGAAGATGTAGTCATACGGTGTTACTGTGCTTTAACGAAAATAAAGAATTACTAGACTCTGATACAATCTCAATAACTTTAGTTTTATTTTAGTTTAATTAGCTGACTGCAGGAAGCTTATTCCTGAATAATTTTGAAATCAAAGGCCATAAGTTGAATTGCTTCTAAGAAATGAATTATAAATCATTGAAGCATGTTTTTTCTATAGAGAGGTATTTGACAAAATACGTTTTATAAAAAAGGAAAAAAAAATCTTACTTTCTATTCAGTATACCTGAAGCATTTAACACCTAGTATTTTTTTTTTCAATAAAAATGAGAGTAGGAGGTTGCTTAATAAAGCTAAGAAATTCATAGAAGACTTCTGGATTAAACATAGATGAAATGGGTTAGAATGAAAACTGAAGCAGCAGCAACTACCTACAGAAGGAGTGGGGGCAGGGGGTACACATAATTATTTTGTGATGGCTGTTGAATAAAGACCCATTGTAACAGTCAACACTGACTTCTTCCTGGGGACATATGTACACTGCTGGTTTCTGTTTGACACTGACTGGAAGAATGTTCCAAGTTGGACTTAGTTCAAAGGACATCCAAATTTTATTCTGCCGTTATTACTGAATTTTTTTTTTTCTCTAGTTAATTTTTAGTTTATTCCCTTCCTACACTAAGTAAAAATTACATGTTTGGGGTTTTTTTATCCCTGAGAAAAAATCTAAAACATAGTTTCTTCAGGTATATTAAAATTAGTTTGGGGGGTTTTTTGGTTTTTTTTTTTTGGTTTGTTTGTTTTTTTCTGGTATAAAACTGTATTTACAAGAGTAATTTTAGAAATAAAGAGTTCTCTATAGTGGGACCTATATAGTATCCAACCTGGAGTAAAATGAATTAGTCATTGAAAGAATACTGGGCTTTATTCAGATATCTGCTTCACTGGCTGAGTCTTACCTGATAATATCTCATAGAAGGGAGACAAATTACTTTAAAGAATGCATGGCTGTGAGGTGCATATTACTGAAAAGCTTGAAAGAAATCCTGATAAGCTCATTGGAGAATATCACTCTGCATAAGCCATCATTCTTCTTGTGGTGGTTTGAAGTGTGACAACTCACCAGTTCACATAGAATCACAGAATCACAGAATGGTAGGGGTTGGAAGGGACCTCTGGAGATCATCTAGTCCAGCTCCTCTGCCAGAGCAGGTTCACCTACAGCAGGTTGCACAGGATGGCGTCCAGGCGGGTTTTGAATGTCTCCAGAGTCGGAGACTCCAGCATCTCTCTGGGCAGCCTGTTCCAGTGCTCGGCCACTCTCAAAGTAAAGAAGTTCCTCCTCATGTTCAGTATCAAAGAACTGATACTTCATAGTCAAAGAACTATTTTGTTCTATGCAGTGGTCTGTGGTTGCTCTAGGAATCCTCCCATTATTTGATTTTGGTCATAGCTGCACATTACTTTGTACTACTGCTGCAGCTATTAACTTCTGTATTGGCTTTGGTGGAGACATTCAGGGCAGAGGATATGTGTATGTTGCAACATTTGTAGTAATGAAACTGGGAACTGTAAATTGCCAACAGCAGAAAAGTTTCCAGAGGATAGTAGAGTCATGAAAAGGCGAAAAAGAAACCACAGGAAAAAAATCAGGAGAAAACAGGGAAATATGTGAAGATCCATGAGTGAAATGTGTGTAAGAGTAAGAAGACTGTCCTGTAAGAAGGCTTTGAGCAATCTCATCTAGTGGGAGGTGTCCTTGCCCATGGCAGTGAGGTTGGAACTAGATGATCTTTAAGTATCCTTCCAACCTAAATCATTCTATGATTCTATGAAAATCATAATAATATCTTGGAAAATATCTTTCAGTGACAGTGTGGGTGAGTTCTGAATTTGTTGACATCAAAGAAACAGTAATTGCTGATTACTTGAAGTTTTAGTAATGGGGACAGAATTCCAAAGTGCTCCTTAATCCTAATGTGGAAACTTCAGTGTACAGAGAGCCACTGGGTATCCATTTAACCCAGGAAACTGAAGGCAATTAGGCACTCATTTAGCTTTAAGAGTAAGTGTCAAGTCATGGACTCTTCATCCTATCTTGTGTTAATTTCTAGTTTACATATCATATTTGTATATACTAGGATTCAGTCAAATACAAGTTACCAGCTCAATGAAGAGAAATAGCATAAAATGTAATAGTTTCTTAGAAGCAAATTATATCGGAGATAATCCTCATATTTTTTATACTTTTGAAGTCTATTGTTTCCTAAGACACAGGAAGCACCCTAATGGTTAGAGATGAGATGCTATCCTTAGACTTTGAGACTCACATCACATGTAGACACATGAAATTCAGCTTTCTAAGTCTTAATTCTGTCGTCGTTTTTGTTATTTCACATAGAGGAATAAGCTTTTCTGATATTAGGTTAATTTGTAACAATTTAGGCTGGATCTGGAATTAACTTCTTTGTATTCTTGTCTCCCAAGTGTACATGCTCAGAACTGGATGGGATATGCAGTGGTTGCCAGGTGGGGATCATACCTGGTTTCCTTTTCATGGGGCAATGCATTGGAGCTGATATATGCATTTTACAATTGTATCAAGTGTCTATGCAGCCCATATGCACTTTTAAGTGTGGGAACCAGGATGACCAGCTAGATGCTGATGCTTAGGGTTGTGGTTTAGTGGTAGTTTTGGCAGTGTTAGGTTGATGGTTGGACTTGATGATCTTAAAGGTCCCTCCCAACCTAGACGATCATATGATTCTATACAAAGCTGTTGCATCAACCTGTAAGGCTCTCTGAACTGGTTTAGGATGAGTAGCTGTCTGCATTGATGCCTTTTAGACTGCATTGAGAGTGTAGGCTTTGTAATACCTAACTTTTGGATATCCACAGCTACAAGAGTTGAAGCTCTCTCACATGTTGTTTATTCTGCCAGGAGGAAAGTAGTAAGTGACAGCACGCTATTTATTCCATTGTAGTTCAACTAAATTGACCTAAGATTTGGGGAATGAGGGAGTTAAGGATCTGCGTGTTACCCTCCCATTGGATGCAGAATAGAATAGAAGCAAGAGAGTTCCTTTCTCAAACACTGTGATCTTGGTAGATTGCATAAGAAATAAAGTAATGTTTAAACAATATTCAAGAGAGATGGTCAAACAAAAATGCAATTTTCAAAGAAATAGTGTGCATTGTTTGTTTTGCTTATAATTTTCTGTGAACATGTTAGATTTTATTTACAACAAATGCTTCAAAGACAGCTCTTTCTTCACTTCAGTCAACCCTTTTCCACACAGACTTAAGAAAACCAGTAGCGTGTAGTACAGACATGTAGTATTGAATGACCAGTGAGTTCTTCTCTTTGAAGACATAAAAGATACCTGGACATTATATAACTAACTTTTTTCAAGTGCCTTCTAAAAAAAGATACTAATTTGGCTAAGAAGTTAAGATTGCAAGGAAATAGTTAATCTTATAAGAAACAGAAGGCAAAGGCTGTAAGAAGAAACAATTCATATTTGAAATAACCTAAACATTCAGTGATTTGTATATTCCTCATTGTTTATGTATCTTCTTTGTAGTGGGATGAAATATTTAGCTTGCTTAGAGTAAACTATCCATCATATTCTAAGTGTCAAACTCTCACAAAGTTCAAAAGCACAGGAACCCAATTTGCAGACAGTCATTATCTGTTAAAGTGAACCAAAGTAAACACTAGAGCTAAGTGTTGCTGGATTTTTTTTAATACTGCAAAAAGATTTAAAGGTTCTGTGGATTAATTTCTTGTTATTTGTTGCTAAAAAACAAACAAGACAAAATTTTTTCACTTCAGGTAAAAGAATACTTATCATCTGTGATGGATTGAAATGTTAAATGTTTAATTCAAATAGCTTTCAGAAAACACGTCTTCCAATATTTAATTTCTGTTACTCAGTCTTAGATGCTGTGCTGTTCAATTATTTCTTTTTTCTTGTAAGGACAGAGACAACAGGAAAAAGGAAGTACTATAAGAAGAGATCAGGAAATTGAGAACTAATAAGGGGAAACAAAAGCCAATCCATTTGCTTTGATGGTACTACAAAACAAATCTGAAAAGCTTTATAGTCTAAATATATGCGATGCTATAAAATTAAACATTTTTTATAAAGCCCCGATCTTGAAAATATATGTAAAAAAATTACCATTTACAAAAGTGTTATAAGTGGTTTATATACAAGAAATTATTAGGTAAGGACAAAAACCAGATATTAAGGAGAACTGGACAATAGTAAAGCCTTTAATACCATTTCCCACAGCATTCTCCCGGAGAAACTGGCTGCTTGTGCCTTGGATGGGTTTGCTTGTCACTGGGTAAAAACTGGCTGCATGTCTGGGCCCTAAGGGTTGTAGTCAATGGAGTTAAATCCATGTGGTGGCTGGTCACAAGTGCTGTTCCCCAGGACTCAGTATTGGGGCCAGTTCCATTTGGTATCTTTATCTGATCTGGATGAGGGCATCAAGTGCACCCTCAGTACATTTGCAGACAACAGCAAGTTGCGTGGGAGTGTTGTCTGCTCGATGGTAGGAAGCCTGTACAGAGAGTTATGGGCAGGCTGGATGTATGGACTGAGACCGATGGCATAAGGGTCAACAAGGCTAAGTGCTGGGTCCTGCACTTGGTTTGCAATTGCCCCATGCAAGGCAACAGGCTCGGGGAAGAGTGGGTGGAAAGCCGCCTGGCAGAAAAGGACCTGGAGGTGTTGGTCACCAGCCGGCTGAATATGAGACAGTAGTGTGCCCAGGTGGCCAAGAAGGCCAACAGTATCTGGGTTTGTATCAGGAAGAGTGTGACCAGCAGGACTAGGGTAGTGATCGTCCCCCTGTACTTGGCACTGGTGAGGCCCTACCTCAAATACTGTGTTCAGTTTTGGGCCCCCCACTACAAGAAAGACATTGAGGTGCTTGGGGCGTGCAGGGAGAAGGGCAACAAAGCTGGTGAAGGGTCTAGAGAACAAGTCTTATGAGGAGCAGCTGAGGGAACTGGGATTGTTTAGCCTGGAGAAAACGAGGCTGAGGGGAGGCCTTATGGCTCTCTACAACTACCTGAAAGGAGGTTGTAGAGAGGTGGGTGTCGGTCTCTTCTCCCAAGTAACAAGAGATAGGACAGGAGGAAATGGCCTCAAGTTCAGCTAGGGGAGGTTTAGATTGGATATTAGGAAAGATTTCTTCACCGAAAGTGTTATCAAACATTGGAACAGGCTGTCCAGGGAAGTGATTGACTCACCATGCCTGGAGGTATTTAAAAGGGGTGTAGACGTGGTGGTGAGGGACATGGCTTAGTGGTGGTTTTGGCTGTGTTACATTAATGGTTTGACTTGATGATCTTACAGGTCTTTACTAACCTAAAAATTTCTATGATTCTACGATCCAGATGTACGTATTTCTTTTTGGCAGGGAAATTAGGGCAAAGACTTTACAAAAAATACCTAAACCATCATAAAACTGTATTGAGTTAGAACTACTGCTGGGATAATGGTATTTCTGTACAGATGAAACCCTCTATTTCTCTGTGTTTCAAAAGTATCCCAGATAAGATAGGTCCATGTCTAGCTATATTTTTGGGAATAAAAACTGAAAAGACTTGCCCCTTCTAGGTATCATATTATTCTTCACAAATGCCAAAGTTCAAAATTTCTTAACAAATGTGTACATTTCTGAAACTGTTCTCTAATGGTCTGATATTGCTAGGCGGAAGTGAATGATTCCCATCTGGGAATACACACACACACATAGACTGCCTCTTCCAGAAAGCTTTCTAGTGATGTGTCTCAGCTAATTAAAATTTTTGACCAATGAGTTAACTTCACAATTTAGCAATAATACATTAGCTCTCTCAGTTTGACTTTTTCTTGGGGGAAAAAAAATCTGCTTCATTGCTAATAATTCCTTGTTATTTTTATAAACATTTTCTCCAGAGGGTTAATTAGTGTCTGCTGAAGTTCCTGATGGGAGAGGTGAAATGAGTGTTTTATAGCACCATAGGGGAAAATGTTCACATTTTGCATGAATACAGAAAAGCAGCCCAAAATAAACCTGACCCTGTGAATGGATGGTAGCAATGGTATTAAGCTGCCCTAGTAAGGGAATTTAACTTTGAAAAAAAATTGTTTGATTTATGAACATTCATCATCTGTTCTGTTGTCAATGGACAAATGTCTATGCTGCTCTGCTTTGATATTTCCTGAGTATTTGAAATATTGAACATAGGGACTGGACTTCGATCCTTTTCTTTATAGTTCAGACATGATGTAATTTTTCACATCAATAGACAGGTCTCTAGGTGTACCAAATCTGAGACTGCATATATAGAGAAGACCCCAAATATACATACTTAATAAAAAGATACTTTTAAATATGCTTCTGGACTGAAAAGATTTGAATAAATAGTGGCATCTCTTCTCAAACAAAACTGAAAGGACCCACCAGGCAGTTAATCCTTTACCTTGATCTTACTCACCTGTAGAGTCCTATGTATATTAAAATTGGGAAGATTATAAAATTAACATGGACTCCAGTTTCAGCTCTACAAAGATAACACCTAGCTTTATTTTTCACTATCTGCAGTCAGCACCCTCATCCAGCTCTGTGGGCTATTCCTCACGTTTAATACCTAAATGAAAAGGATCTGTCCAAAACATAATCCAGGCAAGAGTTGTGGTGTGCCTAGAAAATCTTTTTGAAGGCTATAATTCAGTGCTGTGCTCATCAGGGGAAGATGAACTGAGTTTCACCAGAAAATTCAAGAAAAGTATAATAAGGAAAAAATCCGTGACATAACAGTCAATACCTAAATGACCAGACACTCAAGCAGGGTACTATTTCACACTCCATTCATGTTCAGCCTAAATTAAAACAAGAGACTCAGTGTGGCTGTCTCATATTTCAGACAAGTTGGGTAGCAACCAGATTTTCTGCCATTTAGAATCAGGAGTGTTCTAAGTCTTCCTTTTCTGAAATCAACTGTCATCCAGGACCTGAGAAAACCCTTCTGGTCTAGCAGAGCTAGTAATGTTTAAAGGATGTTTTCTTTCTCTGTGTGCTGTTTGTGGCTGTGGGTGTGTTTAAACTCTTGCCCCTCCTGTGGTCTGCACATTCAGGGTATGCCTGAAAGCATGCTTAAAAGAAAGAACTGTCCTTTCCCCATGTTGTTAACAGATCAACCTAAACTAAAAGCAAGAACCTGAACCCAGAAACTGACGCTCAGCTGGGGATGTAGCACAGGCTCAAGCCAGGCCTGAACAGGCTGGTAGCTGCAGCCATCATTCGTCTACCAGTGAATGTTCTGGCTGCCATAGCACAGTCATAGAATCATAGAATCATAGAATCGTAGAATCGTAGAATCATAGAATCATAGAATGGTTTGGGTTGGAAGGGACGTTAAAGATCATCTCGTTCTGACCCCCAGGCCATAGGCAGGGACACCTTCCACTAGACCAGGTTACTCCAAGCCCCATCCAACCTGGCCTTGAACACCTCAAGGGATGGGGCATCCACAGCTTCCCTGGGCAACCTGTGCCAATGTCTCACCACTCTCAGAGTAAAGAATTTCTTCCTGACATGTAATCTAAATCTCCCCTCTTCCAGTTTGAAGCCATTACCCCTCGTCCTATCACTACATGCCCTTGTAAAACGTTCCTCCCCATCTTTCTTGTAGGTCCCCTTCAGATACTGGAAGGCTTCTATAAGGTCTCTCTGGAGCTTTCTCTTCTCCAGGATGAACAGCCCCAACTCTCTCAGCCTGTCCTCATAGAATTGGTTCTCTAACCCTCTGATTGTCTTCATGGCCTTCCTCTGGACCCACTCCAACATGTCCATATCCTTATGTTGGCGGCTTTAGAGCTGAACACAGTATTCCAGGTAGGGTCTCATGAGAGCAGAGTAGAGGGGCAGAATCACCTCCCTTGCCCTGCTGCCCACGCTTCTTTTGATGCAACCCAGGATGCACTTAGCCTTCTGGGCTCTGAAGGGTACATTGCCAGCTCCTGTTGAGCTTCTCATCTACCAACACCCCCAAGTCCCTCTCCTCAGGGCAGCTCTCGATCCATTCTCCACCCAGTCTGTATTTGTGCTTGGGATCATCATGTACAATGGATTATCTTTTAGGTCTGTGTTCAGTTGTTCCCAAACACTAGCAAAATTAGGCACATGTTAAATTGCTAATTTTAACTCCTGAAAGTAAATCCCAGTTCCCTATCCCTCTGTCTCAGAGGGTCTCTGGTAGCATTAGGACAAACAAAGCTGATGGTGTTATAGGTAAAATGAGAGACAGGTTTACAACTTTTCACAATGTCAGAGGGACTACAAATCATATTTTTAGAGAAAGACAAGGCCCTTCTTTTTTTATCAGTTTTTGCCATGTCTTCTGGAGGGCGTTTTAAACAGTTTGTCATTCATGTGTATCCATGACATACCACAAGCCAGATTTTGGATGACTGTTTGCTTCTGCATTTCTACTGTATCACAGTGGCAGGGAAAGATATAAATACTTAGAATGATATTGCCATAACTATGAACGTATGGATAAGAAAATATTTGCAATAACAGCCACACAAGTAATCTTTTGTTTTCTATTATTATTTCATGAATGCGTAATGTGTTTTTCAATTAATATTTAATGTCCTTAATGTGTTGGGATTTTTTAATATCTAGATCAGTTTTCTCCTGCCCAAAAGATGCTTAAAGATAACAGGTTGTGGCCAAATTCAATGCAAGCTCTCTCACAAGAACAACTTTAAAATATGCCAGACCAGCATTTTCAGGCAATTCATGTATCCAATTTGAAGCTTATTCTTCCTTTTTGTTATGCTTTCAGAACTTCTATTGACATGAATATGAGCCCTAGAAGTTTTACAAAAAGCTAATATAAATATTTTCATAGCTTATAAAGAAATTATAAAAGACTGCCATGAGTATTTACTTAATTCAACTTTCTTCTAGAAGTGTTCAGTAACCATATACAGAAGACTTAGGCCAAAACCCCCCCAAAAGCTACATTTCTTTGTCGGGAGTATGCCTAAAAGATGTGTGCAAGGTACATAATTCCATTAGAAAAAATATTAAAAAGTCAAAACCAAATTAGACTGGGTTTTGCACTGTTTATATCATTAATTTCATAAATACAGCTGTTCTTTGCCTACATGAGAGACCTTTTAAATCTATTTGCCCTGGAGATGCTTTCCTTACTTCATATCTAATTTTATCAAGGATGACAGAGCTGTGGTAAATGAGCCATCTAAGCTAACATCCAAAAAAGTGCCCCTTTTCTCTTGAAGTGAGAACTTGCCCCATTCAGTTTATCTTTCCTTTACAGGCTCTGAATTGCCCTACAAAAAAAAATTGTTAGAAAAAGTTTGGTTTTGCAGGTGTCCAAAATGACCAAAACATCGAGAAAGGTTGCATTATAGACATTTGCTCCAGTGTACCCTTTAAAAGGACTCTACTCCCAAGAGTACTCAAAAGATGAGTATGCATGCATGTATATATGAGGCATGCCTACATATACTTTCCCACTGTTTAAAAGCTACTTAAGTAATTTTCACAGCAGTTGCTGTAAGTTACTTTTTGAAAAGTTTTATTCTTTGCATCTGTAATTTTCATATGTGAAGTCTGGCAAACATTCTGTTCCCTAGTGTAAAAATTCATCCTCCAAATGCTTTCAAAAACAGTAATTAAGAGTATGGGTTTTAAAGTGATGGCTTTTTATGTAAAGATTTTAGGGGGCTATTATATCTCTAAAAACATACAGGTATGCAGGCGTGCTAATTCTTTTAAGACTGTACAGAACATAAAGGAAACATAAATTCTAGGTTAGCTGTATGTGGATTTTTTTCCATATAAATGTTGTATTTCTAGCTATTTCAGTTATTGTTTGGAGTTCTGCAAGCTTTATTATCATGATATGCTATTATATACTCAAAGCACCAAAGTAAAATGCTTGGACCTTAACCGATTCTTAGGGGTCAAAGGCTCTCCAGATCTAGATCCTGAAAGGTATCTAAGTGCTCAGCTCTCATTGATTTATTTGAGTGTTAGGCATCTAAATACCATTAAGGCCGTGGATTTCAGAGAGTAATTAGTTTCATTCTAAAATATGTGTCTCAGATACTGGAGGTGATTCACCATCTGGAGATGTTTGGCTCTGCAAGAAAATGCAGGCACCTAGCAAGGCCAAATGCTTTAATTATGGACTGCTAATATTAAGCAAGTAATATTTCACTTAATATTTCATACACAGAACTGCATGAATTGAGTTACTTGTGAAATAAAGGGGTTGTCTCGGGCTTTTTTAAAAACTAACTGATGCAAAAATATTCCAACCCCCTAAAAATTATGGAAGTTCTTTCTGATTATAGTCCTGTGCGCAATTAATATTTCTACATATGTAGAAATAACTGAAGTGGTAAGCTTCAACTTCAAAATATGTTTCAGTATCAGAATCAGATATATACAGTAGGATTTTAAAAGAAAGCAGTCAATGGCCAGTAATTAACATGAATTACTGGGGCAACCTAAGATTGTGTAGCGGAAAGAAACATATCTAGGTTAGTTTCTATGACATTAGTATCTGCGGTACAAAAGGGGCGTAAAAAGGTATCTTATCCACATTGTCATTATCACTTGAAATTTACACGCTGCTATTTCAGTGCTAAGATATATTATTTAAATACTATCTTCTTAAAGCCTGGATCACCTGAATTTTTTTGAAATACTGTGAGCAGTCTGTTTTCTTATTATATTTTAATGACACACACTATTAAAAAATATTATAAACCTTAAATCTTTTCTTTCTGTTCTAGAGTGTATGGCCAGAAGGTATAGGTTAGAATAACTAAAAAATAAAATGTAAAAAATAAATCTGTTTTATCTGTAGTTTTGTACATAATGTAAGTTTTAAGTGGGAGGGTTCAGTGTAATTAATTATGAATGAAATGACAACTTCTATATTTCTCACCAGTTGCTTTACAGCAGTAATTAAATATACATATACAAACTCTGGGGTCCGCAGTTAATTGTAAATATGGAATTGGACACTGTTTTGCTCATATCATCCCCTAGTGCAGTCAAATGCTGAGTGCTTGGTCATCTACAGAACACCATCTACAGACACCTGACGCACTCAGGAACTTGCAGATCAAGATACGTTAGGCTACAAGACAAAATTCTTTCTCCAGAAAAGCCAATAGGAAGTAAAAGTTAATGGAATATCTGCCTTGTTTTATCATCACTTAGAAAGGTTTTTCTTTTCAAGCAAGAAACCCAAAATTCAGTTCCACATGGCTTATTAAGTCTGATATTCTATAAACATGGATTCGTCACTTGTGCCTACACAAATTATCTTATTTTCAACAAAGATCATTCTGTAACCTTTCTACTTCCTACAACTTAATTATAGTGAGCTCATTAGATTATGGAGATTAGTAACATGTAGGCAGAAATAGAAGCAGAAACAGGTAGTGATATCCAAATGACTTGAGTAAAGGGGAGCATAAAATCTCATTTTTTATATGCCTTTGATGAGCAACAGCCACTAACGTAGCAGTTTTTCTAAGGGGAACTTAGTGGATGCTGTTAAAAGTTATATTTACAGATGTACTTACTCAATTTTGCACACCTTGTGTACGCCTCAGAGGGGCAAGTTATACCAATGGAAATTCAGGACAGAAGAAATAGGTGCTACACTGGACTATAGCCAGGAAAGCAAATCTATTTATTATCTACTGAACGAAAAACTTGGGACTTTACATCTTCTCTGAGATAAGACATGGTATGAAAATGATGTATGAGGAATTAAGTGGCTCTAGAGAAAGTGATAAATATTCATTGAAAATAATCTATGAGGATAAGGAAACGCCTTTTTGGCAAGTAAGATGCAATTTCAATATTTTATGGGGGATTATTTCAGTTGCATGTTTTGAATTAATTAATTAAAAAGGCCTTAGAAGTGAACAAAAAACAAGTGTTGTGAATAGACATAGCAAGAAAAGAAGATTTTCATTTTGTGAGAGATTCTGATGTGTTGGAAGTTATTTTTGGTCTGGATTGGAATGAAACTGTTACATTTAGAGTGATACAGAAAATCATATAAATTATGGAAAATGCACGTTCAGGATCCTGCTGACACTTGTTCAGAGATGACACCTGAAACTCCGTGACTTTATTTTTTCTCTATATATATTTTGATCATTAATTTTATTCTTGAGGAAATTTCTCAGTGCATGAGCATGTCCACTTGCAAAAGTAACTCACTTTAAAAATGCCCAAAGCAGTCACTGTTGTGAAACACTGATTTGTCTCATTACATCTGCCTGTCTTTTGCTGAGGTAAATTATTCTTATTTTGGCACTCTGGTGAGAAAGCCATCCATGGAACATTAAATCAACTCTTGGGGTACGTTGCAATCAATAATAATGGTCACATGCTCCCAGCTGCTCACAGAGACTGCCACACTGACTTTTCAGGAGAATTGGAGCTGCTGTTACAATGAGTCTAAAACCTGACTTACCAAGGAGAAGGGAGGAATACCTATTAGCCAAAACCTCACACAGTCCATAGCTGGTGAAGCTTTCTTTGAAAACAATCTACTTAAGAGTTACAGTATCAAACGTTCATCTTATGTAGATCTGGAACCTCTTTGCTTTTTCCCTGTGCTGGCACCTTTGTTCTCCAAATGGGCTGTCAGACTATTACCAATGCCTGATGCCTTCACCCTTAGGGACTTCTGACCCCGACTGGCTTTTCCGTCAGCCTCACCAACATAACAGCAGTGACTCCAAACCCCAGGAACTGTTTCCTGTAGGAAGCAATGTATCCTCTCTTGGTACTGATGGTCCTGCATGAGGCTGTGCCCTGTCAGTAATACTTTATTTTTCCACTGATGAATTATGTTACTAGGTGTAGAAAGCTCTCAATATTCTTGTTAAATACGGGAAAGTCTTCGGGGCTGCACAGCCTTCTTTCATCTCTTCCTCCTCAATTCTTTCATTCAGTGGAATGATCATGAATGTATCAGAATTGATACAGCACTGTGGACAATGTTACAGAACTGTGGGCTACCCTCCCTCTGAATACAGCTGATTGCTGGCTTTCTAAAGAAGCAGTTTCTTTGCATCATCTACCTTAAACAGATGTCCCTGAACATACCTCCCTGTCCCCCACCCCCCCAAAAAAAAAGCCCCAACCCAAACCCACTACAAACACCTGCACTGAAAATAAAAAAGGAGCTTGAAAAAGAAATGTCTTTTTTGTGCTCATCTGTATTCCCTACAGCTGTCTCCTATTATCTATCAAAATTCTGCTAAAGTTCTCATCACAGTAGTGCCTAAGTGTCATAAATCTAGATCTTTCCAATTGATGGACAATACCTTTCATAGTTTTCCATCACTGAATCAAAGTATAGCAGTTATCAAACTGTACTTCAGAATATGACAGAATAACACATATATGCAATAAGTAGCTGGTAATATTTTTCTAAGTTGTTTATTTCAACTAGTTTAATTTTGCAACTTATCCTGATGCGTTATGAAAATGGCATATACATTTTCCTGCCAAGCAGTTAAAAACTGGACTTGAAGTTACAAAGATGGGATATTTGCTTCAACTGTATTTGAGTACAACCTAAAGGTACTGCTGATGGTCTGAAAGAAGATTTACCATTCCTGTAACTATAAAGACAGCACTGCTGAGACTGCAAGAATAAGAAATACTCGTTTCATCAAAGCACCAATTTTATTCACTAAGTAAGAAGAAATTACTGCCAGATCTATGGGGAAGAGATAGTGAGATTATCTCAGCTGTAAAAAAAGAAGCTCAAATTAGAGTCAATAAAGCCAACAGAGTTGATTCTGCCTTCTGATAGGTACAAGACACATTGCTACAAAATATAGGTTGAAAAATCAGGCTTTGAGCTGCCCTCTAACAGCATTTTGAAAAAAATTAAAAAACACACCCACTGTACTTCTGGATTTAAAAGTTGAAGGACTCTGTAGCCTCAATTTATATCTTCTTTTCTTGTTTTATATATATGCCATTAGAAAAAGAAGAAAAATCAAGAAAAAAAAAATCCAAGGTGTTTGTGTTGGCTTGTGATTATTGGAGATTCGTCTCTTTCACTTTTTGGCCTTCTTTCTTTGTGAATATTCTTCAAGACAATAAAATTTAAAAAGTGTTTGTCAACACCGGTCAATCATTTAAGGCCTACACAACAGTAACCTCCTAGGTGCTCCAGCAGTTTCTGTAATACTCACTAGTTCTCATGATGGATGCCTATACAATAAACTGGAACAGCTGGCATCTTTAGAAATGAGATGAGGAAAAGTTAAGTGAAGGACTGAATGAAAGATAATTGGATTTACGCATCAGTGCCTGGCTAGAGAAAGATAGAATTTTGTTCATGGCCATGAGCCAAGAGGTTTTTACTAAAACACATTTACATTTTTGGAGCAAAAAACCTTGGTGAGAATTCAACCCACCACAGAGTTTTGAATATCTTAGCAGTGAGAAGAAGGGTATGTGCTAGAAAGACCTTGGTCCTTCTCCTTGCAGTCCTGGCAACTGAATTCAGGTCCCACTATGCACTGAAGAAGATGACGCAGTTGCTCAGAATAGGAGACCTCTCTTTTATGGTCAGAAGAAAAGGCTCAGAGTAACTTATGTGTAGTGCATTGTGCATGACCGCAGGCAGAAACTGACGTGAGTAAAAAACTCAAGAGTCTCTGAGAGGGCATCTGAGAATGGCACTTGAATAGCATTGGAGATTTTCCAGTTATATTGTGGGTGCTGAGACTTATGCTTCAGTGTTGCCTCTTATATTTAAAAAATTCCTGAGAACCCCAGAAGCCAAGTGGATTAAAGGAAAAGGGCAACAGTCCATTCTTTGGTCCTGAAGGAAAGTGTGAAATGGAACAGCTCCCTGATATATAGGAAAACTTCCTTCCTCTCCAAAAGAGGGTGACAGACTATTTGGAACAGTCTTGGTTCTGCGCAGTCCTTGAAATGTATCCAAATACTGTCTGCAGAGTGCTAATTAGCAAGACTGACATGGAGCTTGGTGGTCTGTTCACAATCAAACAGTGTTAACATGCACATAGTAAAGCTCAAGCCCATATTCTAGCCCTCTGTAAATTACAACATAGATATAACTGGAAGATTGTCCTGGGAACTGTGCTACAGCAGTTTATTTTGTCTGAAAAGCACCTAGGAACTATCCTGATATGCAACAATATAAAAAGACAAGTAAAATGCAGAACATGGTAAGCTCACACACGTATCTGACATCACCAGATGCAGTGGCATGGGTCAGTCACCTTAATTCCTCATCATTAGCCACCAGGCAGTTTTCCCTCTGATATCCTCTTTGATCTCAACGGACTGCTGCTTTGTAGGAGGACTTGTATTTAAAATCCCTGACAAGGATCATGGCATGAAAGACAAAAAATTCACACCACCATCAAATGGGTGTCCTAGGTAATACTGACAGTCATAACTAACCCACCAGCCATAGCAGAAAGGCTACTAAAATGGCAGGCAGAAAAAGTAATTATACAAGACACACTTCAGACTCGTAGGAGTATGAATGTTACGCCCTGAGAAAACTGAGCAATGGCAGCTGTTACTATCTTGCTGTGTCAGATACGGGCAGGAGCGGGGACCTGAGGACAGGCCGTTGCATGCAATGCGTGCATGTCACAAGTAGGGGAGAGAAGTCACACCACAGTGACACAGCCTCATCCTCATCCTGGGAGGGTGGCATCCCTTTATACTTGGGGTCTAAGGTGACTAGTCTAAACCCACCTTCGTCTGATGTGACCAGAGGAAGAAAGGGAGGCAGGCAACTGGGAGAACAGGGGCAAACCTTCAGGCAATGTTTCATTGCTGCTATCCAGTGAAGATATCTATACTTAATGCTACATTAATACTGATGAGTTTCCTGTGAAAATAGCCCAGAAGGAATCTAGAATGCTTGAAGGCATCCTTTTATGACTCAAATGTTCCCATCAAAACTGCTGTTGTGTTTGTCAACTGTGATGAATGAGGTTACTGACTGAAGACATCTCTGTCCTAGTCAGACCCACAGAAAACAGACACCTGAGGAGGTAAGCATAAAAAACTGTGGCATTAACCTTTACAGCTTTTTCAGAAGCATTCTATTAGTCTACATATGTATTTTTATATATATTGAGAGAGAGAGATATACATGCACACATGGGGATATATATATACAGCCCTCAAAAAAGTTTGCTTTGCTTCAAGTTGTAGATGAAAGTTGGAGTTGATTTTTATTTCATGAGCTGATTCATCCTAATGGATAGTAGAGTGCTTTCTTTGCCTTTGCATTCTGGCTGCAGAAAATGCCACATGGTTGCTACTTAACATAACATCGGGTTAGTGGGGGAGGACACCCATTAGAGAGAAAGACAGAGAGATCACAGAGCTCAGTTAAGGAGTCTGCCTTCCTTTGCAGCCCTCCTTTCATCTCATCTCCTTATGTTTCTGTGTTTTTCCTCCATCCGGCTTCTGCAATGAATGATGATGAAAGAACATTCTGTGTAACCCTTGGCAATCTTTTTTTTTTTCCCCCAGGTAATTTCCTCGTGTACCAACTAGGTGGTGGGTCAGATTTCCCAATTACCAGTGAACATTTTGGTATACACATAATTACCCAAGAGAGACAGATATTTTATTATATATACGCTAAAAGTACTGGGCTCTCTTGGGTAATCACGTGTATAGATGCTCTCAGATGCCTTTTATGTGTCTCAGATGACTTTTATAAGAAAGAAAAAGAAGCTTTCATAAAAATTAATTTGTTCCAAATGCATTGTTAGGCTTGAAGGGGCCAGTTGGTAGAATTTGGATCCACGAAAATCTTACAAGTTTGAATGATGACTGATTGGGGAACTGAAATCTACAGATATAGCAGAAACACATCAGTTGCCTTCTATTTCTAATTGTTTGTTGGGTATTTCTTTCAATAAATGTGGTAATAAGGATTGAAGACCACGCATGCAATTGAAAAAGACATAAAGGGAGTCTTTTAAAAGAGGCAATAAAGAAGTGACACCAAGCATTCACAGAAGATATACAGAAAATCCCCATGAAGTTTAAACTTGAATCATAGTTTAATACTTCTGTGCTTTGGAGTATGTGTTTTCTGGGAACTGGCATGTGAATATTCACAAGCTATTGAACAGTATTTTGCTGTTTGACAGTAAGGTGTTATCAAATATTGCAGATTGAAGATACTTCTGCTATCACCTGATTTTAAGAAAACCTGAAGTTTTCTGAAGATCATTTCTCAAGAAGATTTAGGAGACAATGAAGACTGTATGGTAATTTTATCATTGATATTCTGTAAGGAGTCATTAAAATAATCTAATCTAAACTCCTACATGATACAATACACAGAATCTCTTAGAGCAACAAGGAATCACTGCTCATCTTGGCTACAAAAACTTTTTCATCTAATATAGTGCATAGAATGTTTTGGGCTTTACAATAACTTTGATGTGGTGATTATAATATTGAATTAAGTTAAGCTTATAGTGAACATGGCATTTTGATCACTAACCCCTTAGTTTTTAGTAGCTTACAGTGGAAATGAAGCTGCTCGTGCTTCATCTCAGTTTCACATTTCATAATTTTTCCTTTAAGTGAAAGTGAGATATAGTTTTTAGAGCTACAGAAACTGAAAAAGTTTTGAAATTCTAATTTTGATGTGCGTTTGTTCCCCAGTGAAAACTGAATTCCTCTACCTTTAAGCAAAAAATATTAATAATAGAAAAGAATATTTAATAATAGATGTTGCTCCTTAACGGTTAAAGCCAGTTTATAGTGTGTATAGTACAGCATCATGAATGGTTTATGTGCTGCAATTTTTAAGGGAGAGGGCTCAAACTCTATATGCCTGGTAATTAAACACTGACCCAGTGGTGGACACTCTAGACCACGGCTGCAAAAGGAGATATCAAGAGGAGACAAAAAAGGAGACAAAAAAGAAGACAAATTCCTTCAAAATATCCCTAGAAAATAAGGTCCTGCTATTTGCTTCATGGTTACGCTGTAGGTGTATTGAGTCTAGTTCTGAGATTCATTGACTTATTGTCTATAAGTCTTATAGTCTAGTCAAAACTAGGACTTTCTAACTTCAATTTTTCCTTCCCAATTCTACCTTATTGTGAATAAAACTTAACTCTTGGATTGCAGAAAATGCAAGACTGGCTCCATAAACTTTCCTGCTTGTCTCTGTTTGTTAAACTCCTTTCACTTCCAGACATGGAAAATGAAGGATAGTAATATTTGAACAAACAGATCAACAGCTAAGGAAACAATCACCGAAAGGACTAACTTTTTCATTACCCGATCCTATCTCCCTTCTCTTTTGGATTGAAATGTGACATACCAGAAGTTCATCTATTTAGATCAGGATTTTTCTCTTAAAGTTCTCGTACTAAGTTAGGAAAGATAAGGTAGCTTGTTTCCAAATAGTTATAATAAGTTAGACATATTCATTCTGAAATGGAACTGATCATTTCACGCGATCATTTCCTTTTCTTCCACAGATGCAAGTCTTGCTTTTCTGGACAGTGCACTGAGCATTATTTTTTTCCTTGTTTGTTTTGTCTCTTTGAGACACAAAGTTGCAAAAGGATTTTCATACTTTCAGAATATATACCTTGGTAAATTCTTAGTTAGAAATAGAGCACCAAGTACACTAAAAGGATGATAAATGGAGTTGCAATGCTGCAGCATTGCAAGCAGCTTAATTGTTAAAAGAAAATGGGAATTGTGGAAGAATAGACACCTACAGTACATTTATGCTTTTTTTCACATACTATCTGCATTGTATTGCACAAAAGCATCCTTTTTTAAAGACCACCAAAATTTACCAGGAACCCATAGAAAAGTACAAGTATTAGTGCTATATGCTAGCAATTCAAAATGATCAATGAAGAGGGGAATTCAAAAGCACATAATATGGCAAACTGAGTTTTAATGCGAGTGAAGTAGTTATTTGTCAATTATTCAGGGTATATGCTTTAATATCAGACTGTTTTCCTCATCATTGTAGCATGGGGATTTTGCAGCTGGTAAAAAAATGTGTTTGTTACATATCTGCTGTCTTTTTTTTTTTTTTCTTTTATACATTGACTTATGCTGGGAAAAATACCTACTCTGCAAAATCAGTCTCATACAAAATAGAAATGAATAAATTCAAGGTGTTGATCAGAAAAGTATGGTACTCCCAGTTGTGGGACCCTTTATAATAGCCTACATGAATATTTCAATCATCTAAAATATCATACTGAAAATAGCATGTTAGATCAATGTCCTTTGGAAGGCTGCAGAAAGCTCTTTGTGTAAAGTCATCATTTTGTACACATATTTTGATACCTGTGCCATAGGAACTGGTCTTTTGAGATGGTATTTGCCAAGTTCCTATGAGTATAGATTTTATGTCAGTTGAGAGTAGCAATAATACTGCAGGAGCTTAATAGAACTGTATTCTGGTGAAAGGACCTATAGAAAAGGAAAAAAAAAAAAAGCTCTACAGTGTATGCTTAACTGTTTCTCATATGATTCTAATGTTAACTTTACTACTTTCTTTCACAACAGTTAGATATTTATATGTGCCTCAAATGGCATATAGAAACAGTTATTTTCCCTGTTGCCAAACCTAAAGGAAGACATGAGATACTTCAGAACAGTCTCAAAAGTAGAAGACACACAATAAGAAAGTCATACGTTAAACTGCTAACAACAAATAGATTGATACAGAGACAGATTTAAGGGGAAAAGGTCATTGTCAATGTTACTGGGATGCAACACAAGCTACCATCCTTTTTTCTATATTTTTACAGATTATAGAAATCTATGTAGTTCTCCTACTACATGTATACTTAAATTAATTTCAACAGAAAAGGAAAATGTAAAGGTGGATAATGGGGAACAGTTCACTCACAGTTTCTCAAGCCAACAAGAATAAAATGGTAAGTATAAATGTGCAGTTCATGTTGTAAAATGACACTTGCTTACCTATCTATTGCACCCTTAAATTTAAGAGCTTGTCTTCCAGATAAAGCTCTCAGGCTATTTTGGTTCTAAAAAAATGCTATCACCTCTATAGAAAAGGCACTTCGAGCAGTGTCTCATTGAAGTTTTCTCTTTGTCTTTTTTTTCCTTGTTGTTTCCCTTAATCTAAATTAATCTAGTGCTGTGTGCTTTACTTGATGGATGAGAGAATGAACAATTTATTTCACAAAATAAGATAATATTGAAGTGAATTTCAGTTTCAAATTCCCAAAGCAAAAACATAATAAACAGGAGACATCAAAACAGCTTGATGTTCATTGGCAAGGGAGAGTAAAAAAGCCAGGGCTTTTTTTTTTTCTTTCTTTTTTCCCTCGTATATAGAAGCATTCTCCCAGAAAAACAGTGAATGCTGTATTTCCTGACATCTCACTTTAAGACTTTCTTTCCAAGTATGAAGCGAGGCAAACACTGGTTTTTGCCTTTAAGGTATAACAAATCTCATCTAATTCCATTTGCCTAGGAAAGATGGGTGCATATATTGTAAAATTACTTAAAATATCTGACTCCATCAATTGTATCCTATCCAGAGATACCCTGTGAGGAATTACGGCATGGGTCTGTACTGTCAGTTAGGTTTGGGTGTTGCTTTGGACCTATGATCACACTCTCTGCCTGGACTATTGTACTATTTTTTATTGAGCTGAGCTCCAAGACCCGAATCATAAAATTGAAGATTGCTGAGAGTCTAAATTGTGTCTTTTAATATGGTCTGGTAAGTAGTAGACTGAGAGTCCTCATATTTAACAGAAGTGCAAGTTTAACTTGCAGTAGATTTCACAGCTGCTGCCAACAGCTTGTTTGTAAGACTAGCCTATAAAAGAATAGTCTTTAATTAAAGCTTAGTAAAGTTTATTTCTGCAATTCTAATTATTCCATAAATATTTAGCACATGACTTCAGTCTATGTGTTAATATAATATACAGTCTCTCGTCAGGCAGTTATATCCTTGCTAAAATATGGCGACAGAACTATATACACCATTCTAAGTAATGTTCAATTTATAGCTTACATGGATACAATATCAACTACTTTGATTTATACTGTATGCCCTCTAGCAATACAATCCAATGTTCTCCTTGCCTTTTTTTATCACAGCACCAGTACTCGGTGCATTAAGGTTGCTCAGCCTTTCATATACTAACTACCTGATCTTTCCAGCAAGTTCAAAACTTAAAGATACTGTATGATGGCTACTTTGTCCTCTCCTGTCTGCTGTTACATTAATATTCCTCAAAGTCATTCCTGGAAAAGCAGTAATCTATGACCCATTTTTCCTTAGGCTAAATTGGATGTTCTCAAGTAAGCCAATATATTTAATCCTTTAAAATGGGTTCTATGGCAAATCACTGCCTGGAAACTTTAAAAGTACAATCACTACATTAAATTCTGTGCATTTTTCTTCTGCTTTTTCTTCTCCATGTGATACTTACACTTTTCTCCAGATTACATTCATAAATTCACATGTAATGTCTTCTATGATGTTTTTAGAATACAAAGTCTTCTAGCACTGTTTTCTCTCCTGAGTAGCTTAATTATATCCTTGGTAAAGAAACTTCATCTTTTACCTGATTTCATGCAAAGGAAGAATGTTCAATCATACTGTTTGTCTGTGTGTCACTCTGTCTGCTGTTCTGTCTGTTCTCTTGTCTTTAACCCATTGGACAACTTCCTCAAATGAACAACAGATGTAAAAACCCCAAGATTATCTCAAGTTTTATAAAAATAGGATACTGCATACAGGGGAGAGATATGTCAATACCTCCTCAGAGAGATGGGATATTTTGAAGTTGCAAGGGATTTTAGGGGAGTTTAACAGGCGTATGGTGCACAACACAAAATCATGACACATCCAAAAGTTGGGTAACATATTATGATCTTCAGAAATATGCAAGTCTTACACACATTTATTCCAAGTATGTAAGTAAATGTATTTTTAACTTTCTATTGAAAGGATATTTTCTTTTTTAAATTGTTCTCTTAAAGTCTTACTAGAAGATGAATAAATAGTGTTCCTGCTTTTCAAGCAATATGTATCATTCCATTCTATAACACTCTATCTGGGAGCTTCCCAGTAGGGACACCTTGAACAGAGATCACTGTAGACTTTAAGCTAATCTAGGCCATCTTAAGCATCCAATCTACTAAATTGTTTAAAATCAGATACTCA
Source organism: Pluvianellus socialis (assembly GCA_013400795.1). NCBI lineage: Eukaryota > Metazoa > Chordata > Aves > Charadriiformes > Charadriidae > Pluvianellus > Pluvianellus socialis. Next base: position 14,923 of record VZTS01010247.1, on the reverse strand, counting down.
ATAACATATATGTTTTCTTTTTTTTTACCTGAGAAGATATCCCATTCTAAGAAAGATAAAAAAGCCCCAAACCCCTCTTTAAAAAGTAGAATATTTACATATATTCTTCCAAGAAATGTTATTATCATTGTTAAGTCTGTTTTTATATTAACCTGGCACATTTTCTAAAGAAAAGGAAGAAGACAAAATAAAAGTTGAGATTCACAACTGATTTTTCTTCTTTCCTAAAATCTGATGTAATGTGATTGCTCATGCAGTTTGTGTTGAAGGAAGATTCCATACTTGTGCCAAAATAAATGGTTATATCCCTTGAAAACATAGATTATAGAATGAGTGATGGAACAGCTTTTTGGGTAATTTAAAGGCAAAATCTAATTTCTACAGATATGTAGTGCATGCCAACATAGTTTAAACAAGCACTGCTGTATACACACAGCAATCAAATGCAGCTATGGAGACAATGCCTTATTGACAGCTAAAAACTGACCATAGGAAGAACAGATGAAGTGTAGATAGATCAATACGGAAATAAATAGTAAAAGGTGAGTTGTTTTTTTTTTTACCATTACCTAGAACTAGTGCAACAATGTCTTGAAAGAGAATAGTCAAATGCAATTTCACTCCTTTTTATTTTTCCAATATTGATTTCAGTCAGAAAGGAGGCAGGGGAAGAAGAATAATCCATTTTCTATAAGACATCAAAAGCTGCCTGTAAGTAAATATTGACACTTGGCAGANNNCAAAACAAAGCAGAAGCGAACCCAGATCTCACAGACAGCTGTAGAAATCCTATGATTTTTAAAATGAAATAACACCATGTTATACTGTGCAACTTAATAGGTGGCAATTATCATTATCCTTGAGCTGTAGTAACACAAAGTCCCTCCTTTCCACCTTAATCACTGTTGTCTTTTAATTGAGTCTGAATATTTTATGAGAAAGAGATAATATGAGCATGGCTTTCTGGCCTGCTAGGTCTTCTATACTTTTGTGCATATAAGCTTGATATTTTATCCCAAATCTAGACACTACTGAACAGCAAGGTCTTCTTGCAGAAAACATTTTATGTGATGCTAGCAGGTGTATAATTTAAAACTAAGGGATAATTTCATAGCACTTAGGAAGACAGCAGTTACTAAAACCCCCAAATGCACACTGTAAGAGCATGACATAACACAGTGGAAATGAGCAAGCCGTCTCCCAAATGAGATTCGAAATGCCACTGCAGCAGATGCAGAACTAGTCAGTCCCAACACAATTCATAAGTAAGGAACTACCTAACAATGAGAAAATAATGTACTAATAGCAAATCAATCCCATACAAAATTAAGCACATACTTTCTAGCCTGCACACCACCTTCTTTCTTCTGTCCTTTACAGTTCAGAAAAGACACAAGCACAAAAATAAGAAATCAATAGGAAATCACATCACTCAGTGTCCAAATTCTCCTGTTGCATCAGACTTAAAGTATCACTGTCAAGAAAGCAACCTTAAGTGGGTGAGGTGTTATATTTTCTGTTTATTTCAATAAGGGGTAAGCATTTATTTTACAGAGTGTATGTTGGTTTTCTAGAGATTATTAACTTCAGAAAACCACAAACTATGTATTTTTGTTTTATCCCAAATCTAGAAATTACTGAACAGCAAGGGAATATCACTGTTTAAATGTAACTTTATAATATATTTGACATTTCTGAGAGGGAAGTTATATACCAGACTACGGACTAGGTGGAGCAAAGTAATATGGAGGCAGATTAATAGCCTCTAGAGGAGAGGCAGGAACTAGTGTTCAGTGAGACAATAGGTATCATACAGAATAGGATTAAAAGATGAAAAAGGCTGCAGATAATCTTTTGACATTCAGCTGACAACCTGATTCTTAGTTTACAAGTACGAGAAAGGTAATTGCAAGATGATGAACAGGTCAGTATCTATTCTCTAGGGTGCCTGAAGGGTATTCTAATTAGTGGTTGTGTAATAACACCTCTAAATTGATTTCTAAACAGAAATGTCTGTCTCTTCAGCTTCAGAGAAACAGCTTCAGGATTTCAGAGAGCTCGTCCTCCTGCCAGCTTTTGCAGTTCTCCAATGGCACAGCAATCTGTGGGAGGTGACAGCTATCTGAGCAGGTATGGTGCCAGACACCTCAGAACTACACGGAATCATGTTGTCTCCCTTAATCATTGTATCTGAAGGTTTGTGGTTACGAGGCATTAGCAATGGAACCTAAAGTGCATAAAACCTCGCAGATGTAGCTCCATATTTGTGATAATGTTTATTCTTCGTGTCTAAACTCCAAAAGATAATTTTCTCTTAGTCAAGTAGCAGAGGTCTTGAACTTACAATTAGATATAGCTGTGTTCCCAGTAAAATGGCGTTCCTAAGAGTGGTTCAACAAACTGTGATTAAACCTTATTTGTTTACTCTGTTTAAAAATGTTAGATCAAGTAACTTTCTATATCAATGCAATGTGGAGATGAAATAAAATCTGTGACAGAACCAAAGTGCCATTAACAAACTTTAAAATAACTTTTTAAAAAGTTTGCATGTGCTTCTCTGTCTTCAGGATAGGGGCTGACTGCTTGGAATGGATGCAGGGGATTTAAAACATTGCACACGAAAGGAAAAGAGCAATCCTGCCTTGACTCCACCATGCACAGCAAGTATGGTTGCTATGGTGGCTTTACATACACACACACTGATGAGATCAGACCCAGCCAGAACACTCAGAATATTTTCTGATTGCATCCAAAATATGTATTGACATTCTCTGTTCACTGACTTTCTTGCTGTCTTCTTCCAAACAATGTTTTAAATAACCTGTGGGGCACTCTTCTTCCTTGCTGCTCCATTTCAAATCATAATATATTTCATAAGAAAAATACATGGGAGAAGAAATAGGGAAAAGAAAGCCTTCCATTTTAAGCATTAATAACGAACGATTCCTTTTGTGAGAAAATAAATTATGTTTCTTTTTTTTTGGTTGTTTTCCCTGTTCAGTTCCCTCAAAAATGATCAGCAAAGGAATTAAAGATGGTAAAGACTTACGTGACCTTGATAGACTTGATGCAAGATTCCTGTCAAAGTCTTAGGCCATTTAAATGTCTTAGGTCATATAGAGTTTACATATTCCCAGGACCAGAGTAGAAAGAGAACTTCAACAGAATATTTTTCATCAGATAATACTGATTTTTCAGAACTTCACTGCCACTTTTCCTACAGATTTACACTTCAAGGTAGAATTTCTAGTCAAAAATAGTGTTGGATGCCTGCTGCAGAGCAGATCACTTATTATTAATGGTTATACTTAGTTATTCATGGTTATACTGGGGCTGGGACCTTTTTTTTTCTGCTGCAACTATAGTGCCCTCTGTAAGTAATGGCATATTTTAGTGAAAGAACAGGTGAATTCTATTGACTTGATGAGACAGTTATGGGTCTTGCTCTAAATAAAGCATTACCGTGACATGACACAGTGTATGTAATGTCTGCTGGAAAGGGTATAAATACGAGACTCCTGCCATACCTGGAAAATGAAGTTCTGCTCTTTTCCCTCATTCCTTTCCTTCCGAAGACTGAAACCCAACATCAGCTTTTCACAATTTTTCACTAAATGGAAAAATGTATTTGAGACTAAAAGCCCTGTGAGTTTCACTGCCAAACATTCCACAGGAACACTACATGATTTTCCATTTATTTTCAACTGGTTACATAGGTGGCAAAGTTGCCAAACTCAATAAAAGAGCAAGAAGGCACAGATCTGTTTACATAAGGGGAATTACTTTTGCATAGGCTACATGTACTGTTTGGTTGCTCAAAAATTACCTCCTCCCATAACCATTTAAAAACTATTATAAGTGGATTGTTGTAACAAATGCATTCTCTGCCAGAGATAAGTGTATTTGTCCTTGTTGATGTCAGTAAAGTCAATGGTAGTGAAGATGCCTTTGTACCTTATTAGCTACTGGACTGTGTCTGACTATTTAATATATATCTTCACCAAATAAAAAGTCTTGGCACAGATAAAATGTCTCATAAATTCTATATAACCCTGTGCCAACTTATCAAACCCAATGTAAAAAATGACATGTGTACTAATAACTTTACCAGTAAGCCATACTTATTGTCAGAGAAGCCTGTGTTTTGCCACTGGAAACTAAACTTGAGGAACAGAATCGTTTGCTTTTTAAAACTTGTTATTTTTCTTATATAGAATACTGAATTAAATGCATTTGTATGCTTGTCAAGGGAAGAAGAAATAGTACATTATCAAGAAAAATCAACAGTAACATAACTACTTTTGCAAAACTGGCATGGAGTAGGAAGTATTGAAGGTTTTTCTAAAAGCTGCATTTAACAACAGTGGTTTAAGTAGATTGGTACATGGATTTCCAGAGTCCCATGGTACATAATAATAATGTTTTCTGCAGTAAGATTTTCACCCAATCTGTATAAGCTCTGAATGTTTGAATGAAGCACAGCAGCAGTGGGGAAACACCATGGGAAGCATAGGAAATATTACAAATAGACCTTGCCTTTGCAGATATGAAGTTGAACTACATTTTTTTTTCCCAAGCTGGTGCTGAAGGTGAGCAGCTCCGATATAGGCTACGTGAAGGTGTTTTTCCTGGTCAGCCAAGGTAGCTTCTCTCCATAGTTTCTCCTGTAAAAACAATTGTCACACTGCCATTTCTTCATGATTAATCAGGATAGTTTTAGCTGCTTTTGTGTGTTTGGGGGTTTTTTTTTGGTGTGTTTTTTGTCTTTTGTGTGTTTCTTCTCAGTATTCTTCCTAGTTTTTGTCTTTGTTTTTATCCAGAGCTTCTTCATTATTTAACCATTCTGCATCACTCTGGTCGTAATCTCTTCATATCTCTACTGTTGCTACAGTTGTCCTTTCGACACAGCAGACTTACTCCCCAAAACACATAAGCAAATACACTGTTGCCCCAGCCTTTTCAAACATTCAAGCAATTAAAGCACTTAGCAGACTGGCATGTAAAATGCAGCTAAAGACACATCAAGGTGACTTTTGCCCGGATTTCTCCTTCTGTTTTGCCAAACAAATACTTGGCCTTAAATTTCCATGACAAGTGTCTGACTCAGCTGAATTCATGTGATAAGTTTTGTTTTCTTTTGTCCTTGCTGGTATAAAGAACAATAGTTAACTAATATGGCAACAAAACTTTAAAGCCTTTGAACTGAAACATTTCAAGTGCATGGGAGGTTTGAGTCCTGAGACGGCACTTAGGTGAGAAGCTGGCTTTCTAGGTTTTTCACTCAGATGCCTCCCTTGTTTCTTACAGTCTCTACATGGAGAAATGCCTCTGGGCCACTGTTGCAGGGCTGTTTGGATCGGTTCCTGTAATGGTAGATGTTGGGCTGATAGCACTAGGAAAGTACATCGTACTGATCCTGGATAATAATAAATTACTCTGGGTAATTTATTCCATTCTCCCTCTACCTGTATCTTCTCCAGCTTTGCTTTTAAAGGACATACTCCCTCTGTGATCCTCAAACTGAGAGGCTGAAGAGGTACAAATTGATTTACTCAGAAGTAATGCTTGATGAGTTCTGGTACACCTGCACTGGCACAAACCATGTCCCCAGTTAATTACTTTAACTTCTGAGAACTGTCCATCAGAGAACCCAGTCTTGAAGAGAGTTGGGTGAAAACAGATGAACTAGCTCTTACTGACCTGAGTCAAGAGCTAGAAATAACAGTTTGGGATAGCCCTGCAAGATGCTTCTCAATTACCGCAGCCATATTGCCACGGGAACTGGAATTGCTGCTCCACAGTGCTGTGTCATGTACCCACACCAGCTAACTTAGGTTTTCTGTGAATTTTGTAAAATTATGGTCCATTTCATAACTTCCGGAAGAAAACCTGGCTGGTTTGATCCCAATCTTTTGCATTTTCTTTTCTTTTCTTAGTTTTATAAATGGCCATTTAGTGATGTAAGCAGATGCACGGCTTCAAGGCAAAAGTAACCACCTTTTTAAGACTTGTTTTACCAGCCTGTGCCTAAGACTTGTTTTACCAGCCTGTGCCTATCTGGGTTCAAAATCTGATCCATAAAGTCTCTTGTAAACTGTATGGTAAACCATTACAGTAAAGGCTATCCATAAAATATTTACACAACAATTATTGAAGAAGCTCTTGAGAGTTCAGGATTCCATTTTCCTTGTTGATTTCCAAGTAAAATTGTAGTTCTGAATTTTAACAAGGTGGTAGCAGAAAAAGTAATAATATTGGACATTTGAACCTTCTTCTTGACATCTATTCATGCCTAAAAAAGAGATTACTTGCTTTTAACTACTAAATATTCACCTTTTTTTTTATAAAGTATTAAAAGATTAAAATGAGTAAAGTCAAAATTCTCATAAGTGAATATAAAGAATGAACATCAGGAAAAAATACATGTTGGTATCTGTGAATAAAGCACTGGATGATGTGATCTTTTTCTTGACTCTTCCATTGTACAGTGTATCACCTTGTGCAACTTATTCTTCTTTGTCAGCTTTGCCACTGTTTTTTGTGCTATGATCTTCGTGCAAAGCTCTTCAGGAAAGAGAAACAAAATGTGGTTCTACTGTGGTCTCTGAAGTCCAGTGAGATCTTTACTACTGACAAAGTCCAAACTGTACTAGAATAGTTCTAAGTCACAAGAAAGTATCAAATATCAAAGGTGAGAAGATAATTTGAATAATTTTGGTTTTATGGCTTTCACATTTAGACATTTTATGGCTTCACATTAGCAAAATAATTGCAGTTATCCTTTGAAATTATGTAAAACTGATTCAGCATTTTCACTTAAATTTGAAAGACCAAACATTAACAGATTAATTGGACCAGCTGCCAGAAATGAGCAGTAATGTAACTAGAAGTTTTTCAGACTGCTATCTTTGATTTTATCATACTTTGTTGCTTGTTAGTTTTACAACTGCATATGAGCCGGAAACAGCTATTAAAATAAATCATTGCATTCTATTTATGACAACTGAACTGTTAGTAAAATTGCATGAATACACATTTTTCATACTTGCTACTTATTCCTTACTCTTGAAGATGTGTTTTGACATAAAAAAAAATTAAATTAAAAATAACAATTTGGCTGCTGTGCCTCAATTATAGTTTTTTTTTAAGAGGAAGAGTAGTCATGGATGCTCCTGAGTGGGTTTCCAATCATTAGATTACTGAGATTTCATCAGCTGAAAGATTTTCTCTAGCAAGGAAAAAGAGCTGTGGCTGGAGTAGAAATCATTTTCCAGGCATAGAGAGTGAGAGAATTTTCAGCGACTAGTTATAGCTAGAGGTAGCTAGGAAAAATCATCATGTAAAAAAATCCATGAGTGAAGTTAATTTGGAGCTGGTGGAAGTACAGTTTGAAAAGTGTTTGGTGAATGATCGTAACATTTTTCATTCCCCAAAACAATCTCAATATAACTATCTGTAATAACAGTGGCTTTATTATAAATAAGATAAAATGCACATTTTGCAAGGGTACTTTGTGTGTAGGTATGTATAAAGGATGAGTGAGTATCAAGGTGAGTATCAGGGATGGTATAAGAAACTATTAACTATCAGAACTTGCAGGCTTGATCCTAAAAACATAATGTTGTAAATATATTCCTCCTAAGAAGAATTTGGTTTTCTTTGTATCCAAGTTTGCAAAATGAGGTTTGACAAGGCAGAAGAACAAAATAAATTATGTGGAAAAATATTTTGACTAGATCAATAGTTTCGGATAATGAGGACCTCAGTTTAATTTCTTACTCCAAAGTTAGTGCAGGCATATCACTCTCTTGGATTCGCAATGGAATACAAGCATGCTGACAACTATTTTTTTGTCTCCTGAGACTACATTAATGAAAGCATTTAGTAGTTGCAGTGTGTTTTCCAGCACTTATCTTTAAGGACTGCAGTTCAGAGAGTAGAATGAACATCATGCATCCCACTGTAATGCTATGGGCAAATTAATCACTCCAAAATGAGAGTTATGGCTGCACATGGATCAGCTGAAGGACACAACAGGGAAGAAATAGATTGATGTCAAATGCCTGCCTTCCTCACCTGTCCCTTCTGAACAGCCTGTAGCCATCGATAACCACACTCCAGTCATGGGATTTGTTCCATCATGTTTCAGTAATGATAACTAGGTCGTAACTTTCTAGTAGCATGGTGGCTTCCAGCTCCTCCTGTTTGTTGCCCATGCTGCGTGCATGGTGTACGCAGTCAGAGACCTGGAGGCACTTCAGCTGGACTGTCGGTCGTATCACCTTCTTAGAGAAATACCCTTGAGGTGTTTCACTGGTGTTTCCCTCTTGGCTCCAATGACCTTAGGAGCCCCTCTCTCTCCTTCATAAATCTTTGTGTGCTGCAGTGTAGCCAGCATGTCTTGGAGCAACAGACTGCAGGCCCTCGCTAACACCCCGTCCCTCTAACTGTTGCCTGTTGTCCCACAGCTTGTCACAGGCAAGACTGATATTATCCTCCTCCATCCTCAAGCCTAGTTTAACTCTCTGACAATGAGCCTCTCTAGCTTGTGAGTCATGTATTAATAGTCTGGGCTCATCTGTTTCTTCCAGTGTCGCTGCCTGCAACTGGGAGGAGAGAGGAAAAAATAACCTGTGCTGCAGATTCCCTTACCAGCCATTCCAAGTCCCTGAAGTCTCTTTTGCTTACCCTCGGACTATGCGTTGTGGCTTCATCATCACCCACGTGGAAAAGCAGCAGTGGGTAATAGTCCAAGGGCCACACCAGGCTAGGAAGTTTCCTAGTGATGTCCTTAACCCAGGTCCCAACAAGGATACCTGAATATTAGGAAAAACTTCTTTACCAGAAGGGTTATCAAGCATTGGAACAGGCTGCCCAGGGAGGTGGTGGAATCGCCGTCCCTGGAGGTATTTAAAAGACAGGTAGACGTGGTGCTGAGGGACATGGTTTAAGGGTCATTTTGGCATAGGTTTATGGTTGGACTCAATGATCTTGAAGGTCTCTTCCAACCCAAGTGATTCTATGATTTTAAGGAAGCAGACTTTCCTAAGAAGAGAGTCTGGCCAATATACTGGATCCTGTGTTCCCTTCAGAAGGAGTCTCCTGCAACTATAACCTGTCTTTTCTTCCTCATGGAGGTGGTTGTGTTATGGGGAGGTAGGCTTTTCTGACCTTGGCAACACCTCTGGTTAAGATGGACCATTGTCCACATCCTCCATTGACTGGCCTTCCACATCCAGACCCTTATACCTGTTGTACAGAGGCACCCCAAAGGGCAAGGTAAGCAAGGAGAGGGTTTGTCTGCTGCCCCAAGTGCGGACTTGCCTTCATTCAGTCCTATCTTTGAAGCTACTGCCTTCAGCCTGACAAAGGGAGGATACAGGATCCCGTTGATCTTGTTGTTGTTTTTTTTTTCTGGTGTTTTTTCCTGCTTCTGTCTCAGGGAGGGCAGAGGATGGTTCCACAAGTCTATCTCTTTCTCAGACTCCCTGAGTTTCTCTCTACTTCCTCACATAGCTCTGCCACCAGCCTGAGCACGTCATCCACCTGGTCACACCTCACACAGCTGTTCTCATTACTGCCACCCATTACCAGCAAAAGGCTCTGGCACTCCCTGCAGTCAGAGACCTGGATGGCTCCGTGTATTCATGGGGGCTCTGTCTGGCTTGTCACATCCATTTTGCTGAGTGCAGAAGACATGCCTTTCCACCAGGTGGAGGGACCGTTTGAGGTCCCTTCCAACTTGGGCTGTTCTGTGCTACCCCTTTAAACTCCAAAATAAGCTGCAATGATGCTTGACGAGGACTGACTTCTAGGATGAAAAGCAGTATGCTTGAAATATCCCAAAGAAAAGGAAGCTAGCTGAGGACTCTCCTATCTTGAGTGAATATCTGAACAGCAAAATTATTTTGCAAAACATGCTCTGCTTCCTTCTCCTCTCTTCAGCATTGCCTTTCAGAACAGGGTTTGTTATCCAGCAAGTGGCTGCTGGCACGAAACTTCGTCTCTGATAGATGCTAAAACGCACTACACAGTAGTATATTGAAGACAGAGAGCAAAGCACCTCTAGAGGACACTCAGTTTTCCTTCAGGTACATAGATACATTTTTTTCTCTGCTCCCTGTAAGAAAACTAGGCATTTCACTTACAATCTGTAAGTGAATGTAAACTCATAATTTTCAGATCTTATAGTACCTAACTGATCTAAGTATTGCTCAATCCCTTTCCTGGGTCAGGACCTTATTTTCTCTACAGTTGAATATTCCTGACAATGTGGCATGATATCACCTTTCTAACCCACAAATTCTTCTTTTAAAGACAAATATCCTGAAGATGATACGCTTTTAAAAAGGTTTACTTATGATGGGTCGAACTATGACCACCAACAGACATATGAGTTATGCATTGATACACGGCAGGGAGAATGTCTTTTCTCCAAAGTGTTTACAACAGTACGGGGGGAATATGGTCATATGGAACTTGTAAGAAGTTTTCAAGAATATTGCTGCTATAGTAGCAGTAAGATTATTAAATTTGCGGTCCAGAAGCTTTGTTAAAGAAGAGAGGAATAACTGGGATAAAATCTCATTTTATTCTCATTCACAATTAAGCACAGCAGATTCTAATAACTGGATATTTGAGAAGCATTTCAAAGCTAGGTAGAAAACTTAAAATTACATTTGTATGTATCATACATTCTACACAGAAAGAGGTTTATATATTTAACAGTCTGCCCTGTAATTCCTATTAATGGTAACTGAAGTTACAAAAAAAGTATGAGTTATAAAGACCATATACCACAGAAATCTGACTTTTTAAAACTGTGTTCTTTTACATTTTTAAATAAAATTCATAAATCATCAGACTATAAAGACAGGAAGCAGTATAAACACAGGGAACAGACTAAGAAGTTAAATAAGGGGTGCTACAGAAATAGTCTATTTTCACTCTCATACTGTGAGTGTAATGCACTGGAATTATGACTGTATGACTATCTTCTCTACTTGCTTTTCTCATTTTCTATGGTCAACATTATATTGAAATTATTGTAAGGGCAAACACCATTGTACAGTTACAAGCACTTTCAATAGGTAAAGTATACAGTATAAAGTCTCTACTGCTGCTAAGTAAATGTCATCTTTCCCAAAACCCACCAGCAAATATTGATCAAGAATCTCAAGCTTTTCAATGAGCTCCTAAGTCAGGGTGAATTAGTTTATGCAGTTTCAGAACATTTATAGCTCCGGTTACAACATCACTATATGTTGCTAGATTAACTAAGGATGAGAAGTGGTTTTTTATAATTTTCAAAAGTGTAGAAGATGGTTGCCTGACAGGCTGCATGAACTTAGCGTGAGGTAAGGTGGTTTGCATCTCCTTCATGGAAAAGCACGAAGAAAGTTAATTCATGAGTACAGAGGGAGCTGGCTGAGGTAATTTTGTGGGCACTCTCAATAACCTTTGAACAATCATGACAACTGGGATAGATTCCTCAGGACTCGAAGAAAGCAAATGTCATTCCTATCTTTAAAAAAGGCAATCAGGAAGACCCGAAGAACTATGAGCCAGTCAGTCTCATCTCAGTCCGTTGGAAGATGATGGAACAACCAACCCTGGAAACTATTTCCAGGCACATGAAAGACAAGAAGGTGAATGGGAGTAGTCAGCATGAATTCACCACAGAGAAGCCATGCTTGACCAACCTGATAACCTTCTATGATTATATTACTCTCTGAATATCATGGGTTTACATATCAGGAATCATTGTTAATAATTTTGAAATTTGACCCTGCAGTAAATTCAGTGACATAGCTCTCATGATTTCTCTCATGATTATTTCTCCATCTTTTCATTCTCCTTTTGCTTTCTAGCTGTTTTTAGTCCTGTCAAAGAGATACGGCCAAGAATGTCCCAGTTTCTATTGTTGCAATCACAGTCTTTCAAGAAGGCATTTCATTTGTGGGTCAATAGATGATTGGCCTACATATTACTTTGTACAGTGAGTCAAACTGTTGGAGATTCCTCCACTAATTTTCTATAATCAAAATGATTGCACTGCAAAAAAAAGACTGAGGAAATTATCTAGTACACCTCTCTTCACTTTACTGATCTATCTGACAATCTGTGATAACAGAGGGTAAATATCAGGAGCACAGTGGAGGGGTTATAAGATGTATTAGCACTTGAGTCCTGAGTCATTACCTTCCACCTGATCTGTCACAAACTATAATGTACTTTCACTAATGGCAGAAATGGAGTTCTTGCTCTGCGGGTGCTCAGTGATAGAAGGTCAGCTTTGTGAGGTTCCTAAAAGCTGTTATTCTCTACCTAAAAGTGGATACACTCCTGTACATCAAAGGTCTATCTAGTAACAAATTATGCCTCCAAGAGGGACATAGAAAGAACATTTTAGAAAAGGTGTACAAACAGGGTAAGCATGCTTTACTGTGAAACTCTCCCAGCTTTCACAACTTTGCTGAAGTGCTGGGGTTTTCATAATTTTTTAGTGACGCTTGGCAGATTATTATTGCATGAATTTGATTGTTTCCTTTAACATTCATATTGTTCTGTAGCAAGAGACTTCAAAGCCTACTTATGGAGCTGTGAAAAGCTTTTTTTCTGTGAAAAATTTCCTTCTTTTTGTTTTGAGCTTGTCACCTGCCATTTTATGCTGTCTAGTTCTTGAAACATTGAACAATCATTCCTCATTTTCTCTTCCTATGACCGTTGTGATTTTATAGACTCCTATTATAAGATTGCCCATTTTTTTTTCCTTTCAGGAAGATGCCAGTCTGCTTTATCTTTCTGTGTCATACTGTCCCAGTCCAGGGACAGATTCAAAGCCAGAATGCCTCAGCTCAACAAGACATCTGCTTGTCTAACCTTTTTTCCCAGGTACTGTCTAAGCTTTGGACTTAAAGATGACTAGGGTATGCCCTGATACACCATGCACAGGTGCACCATCACAAGTAGTAGATTATGATCCATGCCAAGTTGTAAGATAAAGTTCTGATGTATCTTTTTCTCTTTAAAAAATAAGTAGTTAATGGTATCTCAAAGATTGGATCTCTGTGGAAATTATAGTGCAGAGGCTTTGCTGTAAGACACTGAAACCATCAGAGTCCATTGGGGGCAGGAGGTGCCTGAACAGCTTTTAGTTAAAAAAAATGCAGTGATTGCCATAAAAGTTGTTGAAATAACTGTGAGAGCAGAAGCTCAGACTGATAGAGAAGGCATGCACAGCAATGTCATCAAGCACTGCTCCTGGGATAACAGCCAGGATGGAGGTATCCATCATAATTCCTGGCAGAAACCAGGGGATGAATTCAGTCCAAAGGGCATTCATTCATAATGCAAAAGACTTTGGAGCAGGGAAAAAAAGTTTCAGAAGTAATGAGTGAGGTGAAACTTTATGAATTCTCATATCAGGTGCAATTTTGGAATGTGGACAGAGCCAGCCAATAGAGAAATCTCATCTTCTGTAAAGAAGAAAATGTATGCCTGGAACTGTGCTTATATTTAGTCCTTCAAAAGTGCCAAGACTTTTTGCTCAGTATCATGAGCTTCAGAAGCTGTGAAAGAACTTGGTTCAGTTAAACACTGGGATTTTAGAGACACATTTGCCCAGCAAAGAAATTTTGGGCTTCTCTTAGTCTTCTTAGAAACGTTAGACTATCTCATAGAGTGCCCACAGAGATGAAGAACTCACTGTGCAAGGAAATGTGCAAAAGGTATTGTGGAAAGTACCAGCTATGAATTGCTTACAGTTTGAGTAGAATAAGAGAGAGAAAAATCAAGCAATAAGACAAACTTCACACAACTGTCAGGTTCAATAAACAGTGTACTTAGTGCCAGAATATACACTGCCTTACTCTGTGGTTTATAACTTGTCTCTTGGATCACTTTACACTTCATATGGCTTTGGCTTTCTAAATAAACTGGATGCTGCCATATCAATATCTTTTTTGAGTCATTTTACATGAATTTTCACAGACAGGCTTGTAAAAGTACAATTTCATTGTGTAAGAATATTTCTGGAAATTTGATTGTAAGTTGCCGTGGGTGTTTGTTGAAAGCTTTTATCCTCTCAGCATCTCAGGGAAGCTCAGTTGTATAAGATTTATCATCTCCAAATAACTGCAAGTAACATGGTAGAATCTAGGAAAAAGTATAGGTCAAACTACTGAACTAAAATGTTTATACAGAGAATATATAGCAGCCTACTTAAAGGTATTTCACAATTAGTGAAAGAATCTAAATTCACTCAATAAATGTTACTTTTTGGGTAACGTTGAGCCATAGAATGGTTGCTGTTCTCAGTGTATTCCAAGGAGCACCTGAAAGGCTGAAAAAGAAATGCTTAAAAATACTTGTTCTGTGTGATGTAACTCTTGGTTACATGAATGAAACAAAGTCACTGAGTTCATAGCTTTCTAAGAGGCAAAATTATTCTTAAGCTCAAACTGAAGATCTGCACCTGATATTTTTCTATGAAAAATATTTGAAACATGACTGTTTCTGAGAAGATATTTCTGCATATATCTGGGACAGTCAGGCGGGAAACTTTTGGCACTAAGACTTATTGAAAGTGGGAGATAGTATTGTATGTATAAACACAGAATGAAAAAGAGGTTCTTTGTTGTAACCACCAGAGCAGTGACAGCTGTGCCATATCAGCCTTTGGCTCTTTCTTCGGCAACAGCGAAGGAACTGGTGACTGATATAGTCAAAATTACAACTATACCAGGATAGTTAGGGTCAATGAGGAATGCTGTCTTTTTATTGAGACAAGTATGGTCAAAAGTTAGTTGTATTTTCCTTGAAAATAAGGTTCTAAAATGGTGAAACTGAATGGGAAGTTGTGGTGAAGGATTTAGCGAACAAGTCGGATCGGCCCAAGCAAGCCGAGCGACAGATGTTCCCT